>JAAEAF010003403.1:13875-33868 GCA_011037195.1 Triatoma infestans | reverse complement strand
AACTTGCTACCCTTACTATGACGATGGATGAAAATCCGAAACCGGACAGAAACATCAGAAATACGCATGCTACGACGGATGAAATCCCAGATGCTATCCAGCATTGCGGATTATCCAAATGTTCAATAATAATTTTTACTAAATGTTTACTTATCTTCAAATTTATAGCAACTGGAGAATCTATTCTATACCTCCTCTATGTTTAGGTTAGCACAAATACGTAAAATTTGTTATTTATTTATTTTATTTATGGCATTCTTTTATTTATGGTATGAAACAGAGTCTCTCACTCTTTAAGTCGTGTGAGTGTTCGACACAGTATTGCTCACAAGTACATTCTCAGTATTTGCAACTTTTCATATGCGTTAAGAACCAATTTAATGCGGTTGCAGAGAAAAAGTAATATTCAGATTTTGAGTAGTCTTTTCACAACCTTGGTTCAGTTGCCCCACGAGCGCCGGATAATTAACAACGGCCAAACTATTATTTATATTAAACAAGCTAAAAAATTCGTTGGCTGGAGCCAAAGAAGAAACTTTAAATTTTTTAAAAAGTTTATTCGACGTTTCAGACACCTTTGGTGTATAGAATAGTATATAGAATAGAATATATATATAATGAATAAAATAGAATAAAATATAATGTATAGAATAACCTCCCCCAACATTTAGCTCTCCATACTTCTTAACAGTTCCTGAGGAAGGACACCAAAAGTGTCCGAAACGTCGAATAAACTTTTTAAAAAATAAAAGGTTTCTTCTTTGGCTCCAGCCAACTAATTTTTTTCCTTGTGTTATTAACTACGGCCAAACCTAAATATTGTTTACTTTATTATTTATATTGATTAAGGCATTCGTTTACGAAATGTTGCTTTATAATTTTTTTTATTTACAGGTACAGAGATTACAATCCTGCATGCAAGAGGTATTACGTTGTGTTAGCCCAACATGTTACACACTAGTCACATCCACACAGACTGATATAGTGGCCGTACACACACCACAGACAGAAGTGGCACACACAAATGAAGACGGCGAAGTAGAGTCCATAATAGTGGCCACATTATCGCGGCCATCTAGTTTGGCACAACCTCAGCAACACCAACAACCTCAACTTCAGCAACACCAACAACCACAAGCTCAACAATACCAAGAACTATCACCAGCGCTGCACCTGCATAGGCCCCACAGTTATCAATTTTTGCTGATAATTTTTAGTTTCAAAATTTCTAAATTTATTTTGTACAAATGAAAAACATTACAAAAGGGATAAAAATTAAAAAAAAATATTAATATTATTTTGTATTTTTTTCTATATATTATTTACTTAGAAGTACAGGGTATGACCCAGATATAGTTCCCTGGTTGTTTTGAATCCACGATGCTAATTGAACTTCAAGTGTGCACACCTTGTCGAACAATTTTTATTTGTTTAAAAACACTCGATCCATTGTCAGCTGTGAATGGTTGATTGAAGTGACCCGTACTTGATCCTGGATTGCGGTTGTCAGCCGGTCTAATTGCATTCATGCAGAAAATATCTATATATAAATTTATAATATATAATACATATTTATATACAACAATATCTGCAGGTTGTATTTTGAAGACAAAACTACTAGCTATTGAAATATTACGATATACCAACTATGCTTTCTTATTATTTTGGTTTTCTCTTGCTAGTGTAACAACAAGTTTCGGGTTCGTGGCAAAATTTTAGAATTTGAGTTTTTCTGGAAATGTTTTTACATGGTGTGTGTGAGATAGAGAGGGAGAGAGAAAATATCAGACACAGTGAGAGAGAAAGAGAGGCACCTGACAAATCTCTGATAAAAACTCAATTTGGAAAATCTGACACGAATGCTTTGGCCAGAATCTTGAAATTCTGGTTTCTAGGCTGTATCAAGTGACAAGTGAACTGGGTGTTAGTCCGTCACTGCCATTATTTTTTTTGAAAGCCGAATAGTTATAGAAATAGCCTAGAACCTTATAAGTGCACGTTTAGGCAGTTGCCTGCCCACGCATTCTAGGGGCCTTGAACTGTGCAAAATCTGGAATGATTGTTTCTCCCTTAATTTTTGGAACACAAGTTTGTTATGAAGAAACAAGAAATCACCTCCAGTTTTTTGGAAACCTACAACACCACAAATTGTTTGGTTATTTTGAGCTAGTGAGCAAGAGGAAGTTTTGATAGATGTGTATGGATAGGCGGGGTAGTAGCTGACACACTTGTTAACATATCTAAACGTTCTAGAAGTGCAAAGTTTTGAATTAGCCATGTGGTTCAAAAAGTAAAGTTGTTGTAGCCTGTAAAACTAATAATGATACAATACCAGAAAATGAGCCATCCACTATTATTAAGGCTTGTCAAGATGTTGCTCTCTATTCAATATGTTCACTTCTGGCTTGTTTCGCCTGACCTCATTGTACACCTAGACAGTGCAACTTTAATATTTTTTCAATGCTCGTAAACTTAAGCTGTGCATCTTGGTAATTATTTATAACCAAACAAAAATATGATAATTCTTTTAAAAATGTCTACACGTACAAAAAGTTTGACTTACAAGTTTTTTCTAAATAAATCATTTTATTATGCATAAATTTAATTATTAATTAAAAATACAAGTATTCCTGATCTACCTTTTTGTTACCTTTTTTACTTTCTTTTACTAGTAACAGGAAGTATTGCGATCGTACCAGATTTTCGAAATTGAGTTTTCACCTGAAATTTATATTTTGGGGTCGCGTTAATAAAAAAAAAAAATTATTAACGAATGGTCTTTATGTGTGAAAAAACGAAAAGTCGCAGGAATTTGGTATTCCGTTTCCTAAACGGAACCAACTACCACCGCATCAAACACGGAAGATATTGTGCAAAATCATCAGCCGGAAATGCGACTTTACTATTTTTTTTTTTTTCAGTATTTCGTGATTTTTCTCGAAACAGGTTCCAACAATTTATTTTTTTAAATTTCGTATACTATTAACACACATAAATACCTATCACTTTTATTTGAAACATTTTTTTCATGAAAACTTATTTTTGGGTTCTGGGGGAACAGTAGAGTTACGCTTTCCTCTAAAGTACCACTTTCAGTATAATATATGGTTTTAATACACATTACATAATATATTACTATACATTATACATATATTATTTACATAATATTAATACACATTAGAAACATTAATAGAATTTCAAATAAACGGTTAACTGAAAAATGCGATTTTACAGAATAATTTTTTGAATTTTCTCGAAAACGTATTAATAAAACTGTGGCAATGAAAGCCTGTTATAGAATTAAACAGGCAGGTTTTTGGCAGGGTAAGTGATATGGTCATTCTACCATTCATCGCGAGATGCTTTTGAAGGCTCCTGTTACAGGTTTTCCTTCTGATAGAATGCTTAAGACTTTTGTTTTCGAGCATTCTTACAATTACAGGTTACCTTCTAGGGAAGATTGGTCAAGATTGGGTCCGTCTGGTGTGATACCTGATAACTACTTCCGGTGTTATACGTATGGTTCCAGAATGATGGTAGGTCTGGAGCTGCGGACTATTTTGAGACCGGAGATCATTTGGCAGTACATCTTGGTGAATGGACCACAGTCTTCCAGACTGAGGTTTATGCTATTCTTTGTTGTATCTGGGATGAGAGGGTACGTAACACTAACTTAAAAGGTGTTTGCATCTGCTTGGACAGCCAAGCTGCGCTGAAGGCACTGAGTTCAGGTATCTTCACTTCCAGGTTGGTGTTATAATGTTCTTAAAGACTGGAAGAGCTTTCTTCTCTGAAGATGTTTTTCTAGTCTGGGTACCAGGCCTATGGGAATTTTTGGGAATGAGGACAACTTCACAGACATGGACAGCTTCACAGCATTCATCTTTATGGATGAGCTCAATTGACTGTCGGCAGTCCAAAATGCTCATCGGGGGTCCGGACGAGATCATTAGTGAGACGTTGCTGTGTTTTTTACGGAGCCCTCTCAGGCATCTGGTTGGATCCCTTACTGGACATTGTGGTTTAAGGAGACATCTCTACATAATGGGGCTCATGCTAATGGGGGTGTTTTTTTGTAGAGTTTGTGAGATAGAGGAGAAACACCCATCCATCTTATGACTGATTGCCTGGGTAGTAAGGAAATTGGATTCAGGACCTTTGGTCGGAATAGGATGTCTGTGGAAAGCTTAGGCTATTTCCCCTTAAGGTTATTGTCCGATTTATTCGGACTGCGGTGAATCTTAGATGGATTAGATCCGGATCTGGATATTTGTTCTAGATCCGGTTTGTTGTTGTTTTTCTTGGGATAGCTATATGGGCCCAGTTGGGCTTTGGATAGCGTAGGTTTGGTCCCTCCCCGCAGACAAAAAAAAAAAAAATTAATAAAACATTACAGCAATGAGGAGCGTACATGCGCTTATTTATGTTATTGTGTTTTTTTAATGGTAAGTTATAGGTATTTAGAATTCTAGATTATTATAGTTACTGATTTTATGTAAAAACGAAACAGTACAAAACATCAGTTTCAGTTACAGGTTATATTAAGAAGGTATAACCTTTCATTATCACTTATTGATTATTGTTAAAGCGAATATGATCTTAACTTTGTTTAACTGAATGACTTAGCTGTAATGAACATTCACCCAGGAAGTGTGAGCTTGCTTAGACGCTGATGAAGTTTTAGACGCTTTGGCGAAGATCCCAATAAGATTTTTACTTTTATAATTATTATTATTATATTATATTAAGTAAATAAAACTTTACTAATTTCTAATAAATAATATAAATCACTTGTTGTGTCTAGATCATGTTCTAATTGCACCTTTACCATGTCCCCATTGGAATTACTCAGTATTGGCAAATTAAAACAATATCTTTCCTGGAATATCAGAACCCAAAAAAAAATTTTCCCTGAAAAATGTTCAAATAAAAGTGATAGGCATTTATGTGTGTAGATAGTATACGAAGTTTAAAGAAAATCCTTAGAGCCGTATTCAAAAAAGTCCAACAAACAGAAAAAAAAAAACATTCAGTAAAGTCACGTAGCTTCCGGTTGATGAATTTTATCCGAAACCTTCGTGTAAGATGTTGGTGGTAGCTCTACTCTAACTGCTGTTACAAATATTGTAATCTTGTTAATCAATTGTAACTGAGCTTTCACGTAAAAAAGAGAAATACACATTTTGAGGTCCCCTGAGTCCCCAAACAATGGTTTTTAGAAAATGAAGTCTGTGTGTTTTGTATATGTGAATAGCATAGCTCAAAAATGAAAAATACGTGGACATTTCATGTGCTTATCACCATGGGATCCGACCTGTCAAAATTCCTCAACCGGAAATAACCACTTTATAGACTAGCTTGTTCAGCTTTTTGTTTTTTCTCGATAACAACTCCAACGATTTTTTTTAAAACTTAATATATTAACTACACATACAAAGAGCTACAACTTTTATTTTGCAACATTTCTCTGGGGAAATTCATTTAAGGGCACTTTTGGGGGAGGAATGGGATGATGTTACCCTATATAGTGCTATCTTAGTTTATTATGCAATTCTGCCATGTAAATAATATTAATTAGAAATTATTAGAATTGCCAAAATCCTGAATTTGGACAAAATCTTTTTTTTTTATTGTATTTTGAAAGGTGCACAGCATCAATGGTTCGTTGCACCTGAATATATTAAATAGATACTTTACCTTATAAAGTATAGAATGAACTCAAGTGAAAAAATTTAATACCAAATGAATGATTTTTTTTTTAAATCATTAGCACAGTTATAAATACATTATTTTTTTAATTCTGTCTAATATTTATATTCATCCATTAAAACACAATTACGCTACTCACATACGTCCTATTTACAAGAGAGTGGATTACTCTATATTCCTCACCTTCTATGAAGATCCTAAACACGTGTCAGGTTGCTAAACCCGACACAGCTTCCATCTATCCTAGATAACAGTGGCACCAGATTGAAGAAAATCGATTGACCGGAAATGCGTTTTTTTACTAAAGTTATTTCAATTTTTCTACGATTTTATCCATAAAAAACACCGACGGATTTCATTAGAAGAAAGCTTAAATCCCATCACTTAAACCCTTCCTTATAGCAGATAAATTTTTGTTGTGGTGGTTGGTTCCGCAGAGCTGGAAAGCATCAGAGACATTTTCCGTGATAGCCTGCTTCATTTTGTGGTCATCGAACGGTTTCAGGCGTTCGCCCATCTTCAGGATGCGTTTGTCAGACAGTGTGATAACACAGACTTGCACAGAGCAAATTCAGTTTAAACCCTGACAGGTCATTTTTGCATTTAAAAACTAAACTCTAAATGGTCTATAGCGATGGTGATGGTACCTGACTGGGAAAAAGGACACGTGTTTGGGTTGTTAAAGTTGCAAATTTTTCTTAAAATCGAAACACAGTGAGGATCTAATTTTCAACTCTGTTATTGGAGGGAGATTCACTTTACAATTAACTAATCAAATAAATTTAAAATTAATTAATAACGATTTAAATTACAATAATTTAAAATTAAGCATTAAAATAATAAAATAAAATAACAATTAAAATAATCAAAACAAATAAATATAATTAATTTTATTAGTAAGAATAAATTTTTTTATTTAATCGATATTTTAATTATGTTAATTTAAATCATTTTTAATTTATTTTTTAGAACTTGGGTAGCTACCAGGTGGAGGAAGTGGATATACCCTTTCTAGAGGGTATGGGGATTCCCAGGCATCTCAACCTGATGGAGGTTTTGTAGAACGGATGTTCAGCTAGGACATCTGTTCGGGTGTTGTAGGCAATAGCCTGCGCACCCAGAGGGCATAGCACAATAGATCGAAAGGTTGCAGTGCATTGGCCCCCTCTTCAAAAAAAAAAAAAAAAAATTATTTAATTTCGTTTAAAATCGTAATTAGACCCCCACGTGTTGTTTCCATTATAAGAAAAAATTTGCCCCTTTAACCACCCAAACACGTGTTCCTTTTTTCCCACTCAGATACCATCACCATACATACCCCTCTTGACCTAGTTTAAGAGTTTAGTTTTCAAATACAATTAAAAAGACCAGTCAGTGTGAAAACTGGATGTGCTCTGTGCAAGTCTGTGTTATCACACTCTGACAAAAGCATCCTGAAGATGGGCGAACGCCCGAAAAAACCGGTCGATGACCACAAAATGAAGCAGGCTATCACGGAAAATGTCTCTGAAGATAAATTTTTGCTGGAAAAATGTTTCAAATAAAAGTGATAGACCTACATGTGTGTGTAGTGTAAGAGTATATACTAAGTTTAAGGAAAATCTTTGCAAACTAAACTTAATAAAATGACTTTTTTGAGGAAACCATATTCTCCTCCCCTTCTCCCAAAACAGTTTTAAACTTTTTAGGAATAAAGTTCCTAAAAAATAAAATTGTAAAAAAAACTGAAATAACTTCAGTAAAAAAAATTCACTTCCGGTCAAGCTATTTTCTTTAAACTCAGAATTTTTTGACAACATAATTAATTCTAATTAATATTATTTAAATAAACCATAACACCACTCATTCACCAAAATGATCCGTTAAATGAATTTTTCGCCCAGTGAAATGTTTTACCACTTTGTTGTTTTCGATAAAAATATCTTAGTTTTGAAAATAATTTTTTGTGATTTTTGAAAAACATTCCTAGTTTTTCCAGGTTGAGATACCGCGTCCAATGGCTTGCTAAAAACCGACGTTTCATCCATGTTGCAATGACCGTTTTCTGGCTCGTTTACACAACTTTAAAAAGCCAACCCTGGCATCTTCTTACCACTGGTCACGGTCTCAACCTTCGTAAACTCCGAGTGTTTTTCATGAAATGGCCGCGGAAACCTAAAAGATCGTATTATAATTTTTTTTTAATTTAAGGTGCGTCAGTATCTAAAGTCACTGGCGTCCGGAGCCTTCTCAGTGTACTGCCGGCTTCCGGACTGTGTTCTCTGTTACAGACACACTGTCCAATCACCGGACAGTGAGCTGCAGAGGCTTCCAGGAATTGAAAATCTAAGGGCAGCACGGCTGGACTCGAACCCGGGACCTCCGCGTTGGTAGTCCAATGCGCTAACCACTGAGCTAATCCCTTCCGTTATTATCAAATTCTGTGATTTTTTTTTTTTTAGCTTTTTGAGTTATGCTGAGACCATACACACAGAAACCAATTTAAAAAAAAAAGCTTTTTCGGATTGCGGGATGCTCAAAACGGATATTTCTTCTTACTGGGGTAAATAAAAAAAATACGAAAAGGATGGCACCCGTCGAAAACTGGCGGGTAAACTTCACTCGCAGACTGTTTTATAATTAATTCAGTTTTTTTTTTTTTTTTGCCTCGTCCATGTTCGACACAATTCGGGCTAGTTCGCTGCCCCGTGGGGGGAGCCTCCCCTTGACAAACCCCCACCTAAATGTTGTGTTTACTCCTCCACTAAGCACACTAGTCGTATTCTAGCCCCTCTTTTAGGTTTTACACCATTTCAAAATTTCATTTTTAATTTTTTATTTTTGTTTTTATTTTTGTGTGTGTACGAGTGTTTTTTAAAATAACTCAGTTTTAATCAAATAAATAAATTTGTACTTTTCCGGGCGTGATTTTTTTTTTTTAATTTTTTTTTATTTTATCTATTTAAATTTTGGTTTTTATAATCTTGTATAAATAAATCTATAGGGAATATAAATTTTGTTTTGGTTGTAGCTGGAGTTATATGTAATTTTAACTATTTTTTTTTTTTTTAATTTTTTTTTTAATGATTCCAAAATTTTATCGAAATTCTATATATTTTAATTATGATTATTGAATAGTGTAGTTATTTGTCGCCAAAAACCGAGCCAGTATAAGTTCGGTATCGCGACATTAATTTTTTTTTTTTTTTTTAAATAGATTTGTAGTGTTTTGAAAAAACTACTTTCACACGTCCCCAATTTAATTTTGAATTGTTAAATATTTGTTTTATTTTTCAACCACCTCGCAATAAATTAAAAAAAAAAAAAAAAAAATACAATGCATACAAGCAATATCATATACAGCGTATTATTTCTAATATTTGGTTATAATTTAACACCAATTTCTTGTAATATAAATTCAAACGAAACTGGCCCGAGTAGTTCCTATCAAGTCTGTGCTGACGGACTAATTGTGCCGGCATGGAAACCTCAAGAGAATTTGACATCATTGGATAGGACTTTCCGCGGGCTTGTTTATTTCTTTATATTATTATATCTATTTCTAGGCGTCTCAATTATATCTGATAGGTAAGTAAAATTCAAAAATTATTTAATTAATAAATTGCTTTTTTTTTAATTAAGAATTTTTAGTAAGGAGAAAATTTGGGGGGGGGAGGTGTTGGGAAAACAGTAGAACATTCCCTCTAAAGTACCACTTCAGTACAATATGCTTCTACCGCTCATATAATATTAATAAATATTACAAGTATTACTAGAATTCCAAATTTGAAAAAATCGGTCAACCCGAAGTACCATTTTACTAAATAGATTTTTAGTTTTTGAGTTTTTTTTGTTTTTTATTGGAAAAAGTCTGATGTGATACACTCATACAACTTTCTCTTACTCCAGTTCTCAAAAAATTATAATTGACAAATTTTATAGTGTAACCAAATTTAATAAAATTCGTCAAAATTGAAAAAAAAAAACTGTTCAGCAACAGCGCACTTCCGGTTTACTAATTTCCTTGAAACTCGGAAATTTTGGCGCGAATCTATTTATTTCTAATTAATTTTGTTTAAATGATAGAATTGTATAAATCAACTATGATAGCACTTTAGAGGAAAACATAACCCCATTCCTACCATAAAAGTGCCAGTAAATGAATTTTCCCAAAGAAATGTTTCAAATAAAAGTTGTAGATCATTGTATGTGTAGTTTATATAAGAAGTTTCAAGAAACTCGTTGGAACCATTTTTGAGAAAATCGCGAAAAAGTGAAAAAATTATTTAGTAAAGTGGTAAAGTAAACGCACTTCCGGTCATCCGATTTATTTTCAAACTCCGGAATTTCAACAACATATTCAATTCTGAATTAATATTATTTAGATGACAGAATTGTCTAATAAAAAAGGTCTTTAGAAGAAGCCGTAAATCCCACCCCTCCCCTTCTTGAATGAATTTTTCTAGAGAAATGTTTCAAATAAAAGTTGTAGCTCTTGGTATTTGTAGTTGATATACCATGTTTCAAAAAAATCGTTGGAGCCGTTTTTGAGAAAATCGCAAAAAGTAAAAAAAAAAAAACTAGTAAATTTGTACTTCCGGTTGTGGAATTTTGACAGATAACGTACTGCCGGCATCCCATGGTGATACCTAAACGGAATATCAGTTTTGAACTTTTCACAGTGTTTTGCGTTTTTGATCTATGCCTGTTCCATACCATTTGCTAAAAACCACTTTTTTGGACTCAGGGGACCTCAAAACGGATATTTCAGGTGTAAACTCGATAAAGAAAATTTGACACGATTACAATACTTCCTCTTTTACTAGGAGTAAGAGAAAGTAAAAAAAATGGTTCGTTTAAATTTGCTATGCTAACTAGTACGGATATAGGCCTATCACTTTTATTTAGAACATTTTTTCTACAAAATTATATAATTGTTAAGACCACATATATAACTGTATTAATTAGAGTAAGAGATAGTGGTGTGAGTGTTTCACACCGCTTTTTTTACTTTCTCTTACCCCGAGTAAGAAGAAGATTTTCGTAATTCGGTTTGCATCGGAAGTACATGTTCTGGAGTACCTTAAATACGAAAATAATGTTTATAGCGAATGGTCTGTCTCTTTGTTTTAACAGAATAACTCAAAACCGAAAATTCGCAGGAAGCTTAAACTTGGTCTTCCGTTTAGGCACTACCATCACCGCATCAGACACGAAAGATTTCGAACATAATCTATCAGCCGGAAGAAATGTGCAATTTAACTGACTGTTTTTTCTCTCAGTTTTCGTGATTTTTCTCAAAATCGGTACCAATGATTTTCTTTAAACATCGTATATGATCTACACACACAAATACCTACCACTTTTATTTGAAACATTTCCCTGGGAAAGGTGACTTTTGAGGGGTTCTGGGGGGAACAGTAGCGTTATGCTGCCCCTCTAAAGTACCACTTCAGTATCATATATGGTTTTACCACCTACATAATATTGATACACATTAGAAGCTTCGATAGAATTCCAAATAGGACAGGTTTTTCAGTTGTTTTTGTTTTTTTTTATTTTTCTCAAAAACGCCTACGATTTCCCTGTAGTGTACAGCTAACACACACTAATTATTGTTTAACACTCAAAATAAAACAATAACAATCAAATATAATGGTGTGAGAGAAGGTTGTGTGGTCAAACGGAAAATCGCAGATAGTTTAAATTTGGACCCAACACTAAGATTTTTAGTCTAAAAAATGAATCAACCGGAAGTCTTCTCGGATAAATGAATAGAAAACGGCTTTAACGATTTATTTTGAAACTATATATATATATATATATATATATGTGTGTGTGTGTGTGTGTGAACGCCATGTTTTCAGAGTGACATCCGTTCTGGTGCACACATTGTTGATAACGCTAACCCAATGCAATCGCAAATATCACGAAACATTTTGTTTTGTATCTGTGTGCAGATTCTTGTTCAATGGCTGCTCACAATTCAGCGACTGTTGCAAGTTTCATAGCGTAGACTCTATCTTTTAATTATCCCCATAAAAATTTTAGTGTATATACCCGCCCGAAGCGAGTCCTAGTGAGACGTTACTGTGCCTTTCAAAGAACTCTCTCAAGCATCTGGTTGGATCCCTTATTGGACATGGTGGTTTAAGGAGACATCTTTACATAATGGGGCTCATGCCGGATCCATTTGTAGAGTCTGTGAGACGGAGGAGGATACACCAATCCATCTTATGACAAGATTGCTTGGGTTGTGAGGAAATAGGTTCAGGATCTTTGCTAGGAACAGGTGTTTGTGGAAGAGCTTAGATTATTTCCCCTGAAGGTTACTGTCCGATTTGTTCGGACTGCGGTGAATCTTAAATGGATTAGACCCAGGCCTGGATATTTGTTCTAGACTTGCCTGTTGTTGTTTTTCTTGGGGTAGCTATATGGGCCCAGTGGGGCTTTGGATAGCTTAAGTTTTGGTGGTCCCTCCCCACAGACAAATATAATAATCCCCATAAAAAAAACAGGTTAGTGCTGTGAGGTCTGGTGGACGCGAAGAGTATTGTCCAATCCACCTGTTTGGCAAGATCTCATCAAGGTAGGTTCTAACATCGTAATGTTAATGTGAGGGTGCGCCGTATTGCTGAAAATAAAACTTTTCATATTCAAATTCCTTTCAAATGCTTGACATGAAGTCTGTCGCAGCAAGTTCAATAAAACGGGACAGTAGCGTCAGAAAAGAACACTCAAATTATTTCTCTTGATGATTAATGACCACACTGCAACTCCTGGTAAATTAACATGATGTCCCACCGATAATGCGGATTATCAGATCTGGACCATCTTCATTAATAGCATGCACTAATCTTGGAATCTAACTTTTCCATTGATAGCGCTTCAAAATGCGTTGAATAGACGTTTTTTTGAGATACCACATCTCACGGTCACGTTTGCCGCACAGATTTTCTTGGACTTCGAAGAAACGTTTCCCCAATACTCTTTCTACCTTTGTGGGGGCTTGACGTTGTCCATGGTCTCCCGGAAAAGCTGCTCGTGGACATTGTGAACAGTTCCATTGGCTTCAAACTTATCTCTAATTCGAGTGGATGGTAAGTCGCCGTTGGTGGATATGTTTGAAACTCCCTCCTTAACTGTCTTTGCATTTCCACTGCGTTTTCACACTTCCACGAGCATTTTAGAATCATTTCCTTTGTTCAAAGTTTTGTCTGGCTTCCATTATTAATTCTAATGGGCTTAACATAAAAAACAAAACAAAAAAAAACATCAATTGAACCATCAGCTGTTAAAGTTTGCATACATTTTTTGGGGGAACACCCGGTATTTAACATATTTCCGGTAAAAGTCATTAAAGTGTGGTTTTGAAAGAGTACGAACGGCGAAGCTTTCCTCTAAAGTGCCGTTTCAATTGATTAAAAGATTGTAGCATCTATATAATATTAATACAATTAAATATGTTGCCAAAATTTCGAGTCGGTTGCCTGTAAGCGCCACTTTACCCCGTGATTTTCTCTCCGTAAACACAGACGTGTGTCATCATTAAACATTGTATACTCAATATACTTACAAGAGACCTATCACTTATTTTTGAAACTTTTTTCCTCAAAAAATGCATTTTTGGCGCGATTTGGGGAAGGGGTGAGGTTGTGCTTGACTCAAAAAATTGGTTTTATTAAGTTCAGATGCTCCCATTGTTTTATTGTGAGAAGGAAAGAGAAATTAGAGAGAATGGGTTCTGAGATATAATAAACTAGAATAAATGCTGAACACTGTATAATGAAAGAGAGACACAAAACTGCAAGGACTTTACAAGTATAATAGAAGTTAGGTAGCGAGAGATCAGACTGGGTGATGAGAAAGGTAGTAGAAGGTTGCTGACTGGTTATTAACTGGTCATAACCTGTTGTAACTACTGCAAACTATTTCCTTGTAGGGCTATCGCGGGTATATATATATATATATATATATATACATAGAGTCTCCCACTCTAGTTTGGCCTAGGTAGCGAGTAACTAGATTGTCAATTTTTTATTTCTCTCCGCTCTTCGGATTCTATTATTACATGGTATTAAATTAAGTTTGAATTAATTGTCCCAATTATAACCGATATAAATTGGTTAGAGAAATTCATCAGATTCACCAGATTTTTTTCACAGGAAATAATACACGAGGCTCTCTGAAATTCGATTTGAAGGGGAGCGGGGGGAAATGCTCAAAATCCGAAAAATTGCGAAAGCTGAAACATTGTATTTTGTTTAATTCAGGCCAGAGAGACACGATAATAAAATTTTGGCCCAAATCGATTGGCTGGTGGCTGAAAGGATTTTATTGAATAAATTTTATAGTTCTCGAAAAATGGCTCCAACGATTTACCTTAAACTTGGTATATCAAGTACACATATAAAGAGCTACAACTTTTATTTGAAACATTTCTCTGGAAAAATTCATTTAAGGGGGGTGATCTAGGGGAGTGGGGTGACGTTAGGCTTTCCTCTAAAGTGTCATTTCGAGGAGATTTTCTAGATAATGACTCTAAAGAGTTTCTTTCAACATAGCATACTAACCAATAACTAGTTATACAGCAGAATTGTATGATCAACTAACATAGCTCTTTAAAGGAAACATAACCCGACGTTCCCCCAAAAGCCCCCTTAAATGACCTAACCTAGAGAAATGTTTTGAAATAAAAGTTGTAGCTCTTTATATTTGTAGTTCACATACTTAGTTTAAAGAAAATCGTTGGAGCCGTTTTAGAGAAAATAGCAGGAAACTGAAAAAATACTCACTTCAGTAAAAACGCACTTCCGATCATCCGATTTTTCTTCAAACTAGGAATTTCAACAAAATATTTAATTCTAATTAATATTATTTAGATGATAGAATTGTGTAATAAACTGAAATAGCACTTTAAATGAACACCTAACCCCACCCTACCCCCAAAAGTGCCCTTAAATGAATTTGCCCGGGAAAACGTTTCAAATAAAAGTGATAGTTATTTATGTGAGTAGATAGTAACCGAAGTTTCAAGAAAAAAACCTTGGAGCTGTTTCCGAGAAAATCATGAAAAACTGAAAAAAAATAAATCATTCAGTAACGGCGCACTTCCGGTTGATACAATTTTTAGTGCCTCCACGGAGTTGAGCTTCCGTTAAAACCACACACACAGACCATTCGCTAAAAACATTTTTTTCGTATTCAGGGGCCCTGAAACATGTAATTCCGAAAGTCTGGCACGATGGCAATACTTCCTCTCACTAGGAGCACTAAGAGAGAGGAAACATTGATATTGCTGGAGTTCCCCCCCCCCCCCCTCGTACCTTTCTACCGTACATTTCTACTAGCTACGAGGGTCATTCAATAAGCAACGAGACAAATCGCTGTAGCTCAAAAACGATTTATTTAATCAATACAAAACTTTGGCTACTTTTCAAACATAGTCCCTCCAGCAACATTTATACACTTGTCCCATCGTCCTTCTAAGTTGTGTGTGCCTCTGGCATAAAATTCTTTGGGTTGATCTCAAAGCCACTTTTGCACCTGATTTTTAACTTCTTCATTTGGAACCTCTTTAAGGGGTCCCAAACAAACGGAAGTTCGGTGGGGCGAGGTCGGGGCTGTAGGGGCGATGTAAAGGATCTCCCACCCCACTTTTTGAAGCGTTTCTTGAGTTAACTGTGCCGTGTGTGGGTGCGCGTTGTCATGAAGAAAAATCACGCCCTTAGTCAAGAGTCCACGACGTTTCGTTCGAATGGCAGGCCTTACTTTGTTTGTGAGCATATCACTGTGATACTGGATGTTCCTTGATCTTCAAGATAGTCACAGTAAATAGGCCCCTGCGAATCCCAGAATACTGTAAGCATGACTTTACCTGCAGACGGCTAGGTCTCGAATTTCTTTCGAGTGGGAGAACCGGTATACTTCCACTCAAGGCTTTGACGCTTAGACTCCGGCTCAAAATGGTGTATCCATCTTTCATCACATGTTACAATTCTACTGAAAAATTCTTTTCCAATTAAACATTGTTCTTTCAACTGTTGACTGATTTGAAACCTGGTTTCTATGTGGGCGTCCGTAAGTTGTCTTGGAACCAATCTTGCACAAGTTTTCTTATACTGCAACTTATTCTGAATAATGTTATGGACAGTTCCCCAACACTCGCATGCACTTCTTCAGCTAACAGTTCAACAGTAATACGCCTGTTGTCCTGAATTAACGCGTTAATGTGAGATTCGAGGGACGAAGTTGCAACTTCAACTGGTCGTCCACTTCTTTGCTCGCCACAGACACTTTTAAACTGTTCTATCCATTTGTAAACGTTCGAACGGTTCAAACAATTATTTCCGAACTTTTTCAACTATTCTTTCGTGGATTTCACTACCTTTTACAATCTCTGCAACTAAAAATCTAATCACTGAGGTTGTTCTTGCGTGGTGCAATGCTGGAGCGGATTCGCCATTGTTAAGTGAATACATTTGGGGTTACGCTTACCACATACTCTCGAACAGCTGATGAGAAACTAAGTACAAGGATGCCAACTTGACGCACTGAAACTATTGTATTGATTAAACCAACCATTTCCTGAGCTACAGCGATTTGTCTCGTTAGTTACTGAATCAAACAGATCAGAATTAAATATACGAGTACTTAAAATATACTAAGTTTGAAGAAGATTGGTTAACCAAAAGTGCAACTTTACAGAATTGAGTATGTTTTTTTCTTGATTTCTAGTTTTCTTTGAAGTTCTGGATGACGGCTCGAAAGAGTTTTCAGAAACTTTGTTTATAAAATACAAATTAACATTTTTCTAGGGAAAATTGACTTTAGGTGTTTTGAAGGGGGGGGTGTGGGGGATATAGGCTTGCCACATGGTTCAGACCATTTTTTTTTTTTAATTTGAAATTATTACACAGAGTAATAATTACACATCAATAAATTTAGTTGTTGATGTGGGCTACAACTATGGCAGGTAGTGCTTGAAAGGATTTACAGTAAAGTCCAGAATGTAATGCCAATAATATGTCTGTGTGTATGTGAACAAAATATCTTGCAGCAAGTTCCGTACCACCACCGCATCAGACACAATTTATCGAGCAAAATCCATTAAACCGGAACTGCGATTTTACTCAATGGTATTTTTGTTTATCAGTTTTCGTGATTGGCGCCAATGATTTTCTTTAAACTTCGTGTACTATCTATATTCATTAATGCCTATCACTTTTATTTGAACATTTTTATGAAAAAATTGATTTCCTGGTAGGTTCTGGGGGTCGTTCTCTCTAGAATCGTTAATTTGAGTCATTTTTTTTTTGAGTCGATTTTTTGAGAAAAACTGATAAAAAAGAAAAATATATCAGTAAAGTCGCACTTGCGGTTATTGGAAATTTGCCCGAATATTAAGCTTTCTTCTAAAGTACCACATCAGTACAATATATGGTTCTAAACCTATATAATATTAATATACATAGGAAGCATTGATGTCCTCACGCGTTGGACTATTAGCGCATTTGCCTTTCGTGCGACAATTCAGGATTTCAAATTCATGAAGTCGGTGTTAACCCAGCATCGTGATGAAAAGTGGGAAACTACAGTTAGTAGCGAGCGCCCTAGGTAGCGAAGGCCGGAACTAAACGGCGTGGGAACTACGGCGTGCTTACTTACTCGCACACAAGCCTGCGCTACTCAAATCGCCGTCTAGCAAGCCTTTGCCCTTTATGGGAATTCCCAAATTTGAAGAAAATCGGTTTACCGGAAATGCTACATTATTCAATAGTTTTTGAGTTGTTTTTTTTTTTTTAATTTTCTCGAAAACGACTGTATCATGACTTCCTTCACTTTTTTATTTATTTATTTTTTTTTTTATCGTTTCAACCAGCGTTATCTATACGCTATAAGTAACACTGATAACACTAGCACTGCACTTTACATAAACTTGCACGCACTCACGCCTACGCATTCTCCGAGGAGAGAAGCTACCCAGCGGTTGCACTCCCTATAAGCTGAGCTAAATGCTCTCATCGCTTGAAGAAAGAAAATCGCGAGGCCACTGGCGTTTTAAACGCCTGGGAGGGTTATCGGGAATAGTGCGGGAGGATAGGTGACGGACTAAAGGATTAGAATGGGACTGCAGGGATTGATGAAATTTTGTATATCGGGTTCGGGCGACTAGATTGACGAAAGCAATTTCAAGGTCTCTATGGATGGTTAGGTTGGAAACATAGTAAGGAGCGTTAACGATGGTGCGAAGGATTTTGGATTGAAGGAATTGTAGTCTTTGGAGGTTGGAACGTTTTGTTGAACCCCATAGCTCAGTGCCGTACGTCCAGATGGGTTTTAATATTGAGGTATATATCCATCTTTTATTGTCCAGTGACAGTTTAGATCTGTTGTCCAGTAGTCGTTTCAATAAACGATAGCGTCTGTTGAGTTCAATTCTTTTCAGTCGTGTGTGAGGCTTCCAGTTTAATCTTTTGTCTATGAACAACCCAAGGTAGCGGACGACATTAGTGGGTGGGATAGGAATTAAGTTGTAATAGATTGGCGGAAGAGTGATGTGGCGTAGGGTGAATGTAATATTTTGGGATTTATTTTCATTTAGTTTGATATTCCATCTATTGAACCATTTCTCTAAGGAGAAGAGATGGGTTTGGAGATTTCTATGTGCTATTACTGGGTCTCGGTGAGAGGACAGAATTGCAGTGTCGTCTGCATAGGCAAGGAGAACAGTTTCTGGATGGGTTGGGATATCTTCTGTGTATATTGTGTACAGGATGGGACCAAGGATACTGCCTTGCGGAACGCCCGCTTCGGCTTTATGGATAGGAGAGACTGAGGTTCCGACTTGTACCCGGAAGTAACGGTCAGTCAAATAGGACTTTAGGATAAGATAATAAGTAAACGGGAGGATGCCCTTAAGTTTCCAGAGCAGACCCGGGTGCCATACTCGATCGAAGGCTTGCCTCACATCGAGGAAAACACCCGAGCAACATTCCTTCTTCTCAAGGGAGGATGCGATGGCGTCAACAACGCGATGACACTGTTGCATTGTAGAATGGTGACGTCTGAACCCAAACTGGTGGTCTGGTATAATATTGGAGGATTCAATTATAGGGAGGATGATGTGTTTAAGAAGGAGTTTTTCAAGGATTTTGCCAAGTACAGGCAAAAAACTTATGGGACGGTACGATGTAGGAAGATGGTGAGGTTTATTAGGTTTCGGAATAGAACGGATTATCGAGAATTTCCAAAGGATCGGGAAATGGGTGGTTCTAAGTACAGCATTATAAATTAGAGTTAGAAAGAGTATTGCTTTTTTTGGGAAGGTCCGGATATGTTCACGTACTGCACATGTATACATTACATTTTCAGTCCTCGAACGAGGTTATAATTGATGTCCAATATGGACGGATTTGGTATTAAACTTCACTCTGAAGTTCTTCACATAAAACATTTTTTTGCGTATTCAGCATGGGGGGGGGGGATGGGGTCATTGAAAATTCAGTTTCAAAACTCTGAGACAATCTTAAATATCGTTTAGAGAAAGTAAAAATAACGATTTTTTAAACAAATTTTTGTACATATTAATTGTGTAAAGAATTGTGTATTTAGAGAAAATGAGTACCTCATTTAGAAATTCATTAGTAAACGATGGTCGGAATTTCAGAATAATATTTAGTAAGTAATTACTGGGAGGGGAGGGAACTAAGCGGTGTAAAATTAGATCAGTAGCGACCGGGAACTGGCTGTGTCCCACACAGTCCACGACTATTGTCTGCCACACAGAAAAAAATATCTGCTGTGAAACACTCACACGACTTTCTCTAACTCTAATTAATCCAATTATTTATAAAATGATACATTTTTTTTTAATTTTAAATTTTACTTTTAAAAAGGGGTACAAGGGCCGACCTAACCAACCGAAGCAAGTACGAAGAATGATTACATTGTATAGCGCCAATAATGAACAAACATATTTTGAATTTTAACGTCTTCAGATTCATCAGAACCATAGAAAAATTGATACGTTTCTATCTATACAGCAAACACACCAAGTTTATAAGCCCCCCCAAAATCAAATATTCTCAGGAAAATATTTCAATTAAAAGTTATAGATATTTATGTGTGTGTAGGTAGTATACGAAGTTTAAAGAAGTTACGAATCGTTGGAATCGTTTTTGAGAAAATCACGAAAAAATTGATAAAAATATATATATATACATATATATATCAGTAAAGTCGCACTTCCTTCCGGGTCTTGGATTTTGTCCGAAATCTTCCGTGTCAGATGACGATGGTAGTA
>JAAEAF010003403.1:0-12297 GCA_011037195.1 Triatoma infestans | reverse complement strand
TAAATAATATTAATTAGAATTAAATATATTGTTGAAATTCCAAATTTTAAGAAAATTAGTAATCCGGAAGTGTGTTTTTACCGATTGTTTTGTGATTTTCTCCATAGAAACACCGACGAATTTCATGAAACTTTGGTATACTAACTATAAAGTTGGTCAGTTACAATTCTGAAAACTGGAGTAAGAGTGTTTCACACCAGATTTTTTTATTTTATTAAATACGAGTACTTTCTAGTCTTCAATTTTTATCTCAATGGTGAGGAATCTAAACTTAATAACGACTTGTTTTGAGGTAAGCATAACTTCCCCCACTCCTACCTAAAAACAAAAACTTCTTTAAAAGGAACTTTCTCGTAAAAAAAAGTTTCGAAACAAAAACTTTAATAGGTCCTCCCTCCCCCCTGGTATTCATAGTTAGTACAGCAAAATTTAATGAAATCCGTCGGGTGTTTTTTTATGAATGGATAAAATCGCTTAAAACATTGGAAATTCACTTCCGGTTATCCGATTTTTTTTTTCCAAACACTAAATTTTGTCAACATATTTAATTATTGTTTAATATTAGTTTGGATGATAGAATTGTATAATCAAATAAGATTGTTTACTTTAGAGGTAAACCTAGCCCTACCCCTCTCCTAAAAGTGCCTTAAATAAATTTTCCCGTTAAAATGTTACAAATAAAAGTTGTAGCTATTTGTATGTGTAATTGATATATCAAGTTTAAAGAAAATTGTTGGAGCCATTTTTGAAGAAAATCAGGAAAATTTGTATAGAGAAAAAATGCAAGTTAAGTCGCAAAAACTCCCGGTTGCTGGATTTTGTACGAAATCTTCGTGTCTGTGGTTGTGGCCAAAATGGAACATCAAGGTTGAGCGAGCTGCGGACTCAGGGGACCCTCAATACATGTATTTCCGATAAGAACACCATTTTCTTTTTGTTTGGAAAATCTGGCACGATTGCAATCGTGGATTATTCGGAATAAGGCAAAGTATGATGTTTTTAAGAGAAAAACCGTAGCTGTATGGCGGGAGGGGATGTTGAATGTAGTTACTTGAATTTCTCCATTGCGACCAGTTTAAAGAAAACAAATGAAAGTAAGTGAGACAGAACGATCTGGCTGGCAGAGCTATGCGTTGCCACGCAACCATTGGGTGCTCCATATTTTCGTTTGTGCCTCTAGGACACTTCTTACTTAACTAGACACAAAATTTAGTCAACCATTCTGGCGCCCCATTATTCTAATAAAATTGCTGCTGCGTTATTCCAGCATTGATTATTTTCAAAGAAGTGGCGTCAGTGGTGGCATGCCCCCCACACCATCGACCTGGCACACTTTATATCGGGCTAAGCATTTTCTCTTACTGCTGTGAGCGCCGGAAGCGGTCAAATATCATAAATTGAGTTTTCACCGGAAATATACGTATGTTTCCAGGGTTCCGAGTGCGTGAACAAAATACCAACCGGAAGTGCCACATTACTGCATTTTTTTTGCACGTGTGAGTGTTTTCCCAGGGGTTTCTGGGGGAACAGTAGCTGCTTTTCTCTAAAGTACCATTTCAGTACAATATATGGTTGTACCATCTCTACAACATTACTATATAGTAGAAACATATATGAATTCAAAATTTGATGAATATTGGGTTACTAGAAGTGCCATTTTACAGAAGAGCTTTTTGAGTTTGGGGGGGGGATTTTCTGGAAAACGATTACAAGGATTTTCTTTAAACTTGGGAATACTAACTGCACACATATAGGCCTATCACTTTTATTTGCAACATTTTCTGGAAAATATTCGTAGTGCTTTTAGGTGGTTCTGAGGGATCTGAGAAGTTAAAATTCAAATACTATCTTGTTGCTTCATTATTATATGGAGTCTTTACTGGATATACACGTTTTATGGTCCCCTGGAGTCGCCAGATAATGTGGATTTCAGAAATTTGTATCAATACGAACACGCAAAGTGTGATTAAGCATACCTTAAAAAATATGGTGTGAAACACTCACACAACTTTCTCTGACTCCAGTTCTCAAAATTATAAGTTGACAAATTTTATAGTTAGTGTACCAAATTTAATGAAATTTGTCGAAAACTGAAAAAACTGTTCAGTAAAAGCGCACTTCCGATTTAGTGATTTCCTTGAAACTCGGAATTTTGGCCATCTATTTATTTCTAATTAATTTTGTTTGGATGGTAGAATTGTACATTGCACTTTATAGAAAAACATAACCCGAACCCTCCCCTAAAGGTGCCCTTAAATGAATTTTCTCAGAGAAATGTTTTAAATAAAAGTTGTATATCTTTGTATATTTAATTTATATATGAAGTTTCAAGAAAATCGACTGAGCTATTTTTGAGAAATTCGCGAAAAAGTGAAAAAATCATTTAGTAAAGTAAACACGCATTTCCGGTTATCCAATTTCAACAAACTCGGAATTTCAACAACATATTCAATTCTAATTAACATTATTTAGGTGACAGAATTGTCTAATAAACTGAAATAGCACTTTAGATGAAAACCTAACCCCAGCCCCTCTCCCAAAAGTGCCCTTAAATGAATTTTCCCAGAGAAATGTTTCAAATAAAAGTTGTAGCTCTTTGTAAGTGTAATTGACACACTAAGTTTAAAGAAAATCGTCGGAGCCATTATTGAGAAAAATGCAAAAAAGTAAAAATAAAAAAACTAGTAAAGTGGTACTTCCGGTTGAGGAATTTCGATAGGTAACGTACAGTTAGATCCTATGGTGATATCTAAACGGGAAATATCAAGTTTTAACTTTGAACAGCTTTTCGTTTTTGGGTTATGCTGTTCACATACATACACACACACACACACACACACACACACACAGACCATTTGCTAAAATCCACTTTTTTGGACTCAGGGGACGTCGAAACGGATATTTCCGTTGAAAACTCGATATCGAAAATTTGACACGATTAAATACTTCCTGTTACTAGGAGTAAGAGAAAGTAAAAACGGTTTCTAAACAAGTTAGTTTAATTAAAACTTCATTATAATCAACCGGAAGGGCGACATTTTTTTTGAGATTTTCTCAAAAATGGCTCCAACGATTTTCTTAAAACTTAGTATATTAACTGCACATACAAAGAGCTACAACTTTTATTTGTAAACATTTCTCTGGGAAAATCTATTTAAGGGTAGTTTTTGGGGGGGAATGGTGGGGTTATGCTGCCCCACCTTCTAAAGTATTAGTTTAATTTATTATGCGTTTGCACCACCCATATAATATTAATTACAATAAAATTTGTTGCATAAATTCTGGGTTTGAAGAAAATCGGGTGACCGGGAGTGCAACTTTATTCAACGCATTTTTTTTTTTTAGTTTTCTGCTTTTTTTCGATAAAAACACCGGACAGGTTTCATTAAACATTGGTTTACTAACTATACGTAAAGTGACGTATCACTTTAAGGGTTTTTTGAGGGAGGGGTAGTTTATGTTTTCTTCAAAAAAAAAAAATTCGTCGTCCCCCTTAAAAGTTTGGAGGTAACTATGTAAACCATGTAATAATTTTAAAATATGTAATAAACTATGTACAACGCAGTGAGAAAAAATCGTGTGAGTGTTTCAAACCAGATATTATTATTTATTTTTTTTTATATTCAAAATTGAGTTTTACGGTTTTTTCTCAGTACTAAAAAAATCAATACCGCAATTTACATAGTTCTGATTGATTTATTGATTAATAAGTGGGTATTGCCCAGTTACAAATTTTACATAACTTGGTATAAACTGAAATGGCACTTTAGAGGTTCTTCCCCCTCAAAACACCCCTTCAATGAATTTTCCCAGAGAAATGTTTCAAATAAAACTTGTAGCTCTTTCTATGTGTAGTTGATATACTAAGTTTAAAGAAAATCGTTTGAGCCGTTTTCCTGAAAACCTAAAAAAAACTGAAAAATCGATCTAGTAGAGGTGGTATTTCCGGTTGATTGATTTTGTTAAAAAAGTTTATTGTCAAGTCTCCTAATTGTAGTTAAACTAAATATTAAGTTTGAACTTTCTGCAATTTTCCATTTTTGAGTTATGCTGGCCCTCCCTACGAACACACAAACCTACACATAAAATTAAAAAAAAAAAATAAAAAAATAAAAAAATCTGCTATGATTACACTCACACAACTTTCTCTTACCGCAGTTTACAAAAAAATTATAATTGACAAATTTTATAGTTTGTGTTGAGCAAATTTAATGAAATTCGTCGAAAACTGAAAAAAAAAAAACTGTTCAGTAAAAGCGCACTTCCGGTTTACTAATTTTCTTGAAACCCGGAATTTTAGCCATCTATTTATTTCTAATTAATTTTTGTTTGGATGATAGAATTATATAATCAACTATGATAGCACTTTAGAGGAAAAACATAACCCAACCCCCTCCCATAAAAGTGGGTTCTTAAATGAATTTTTCCACAGAAATTTTTAAAAAATAAAATGTAGATCTTTGTATGTGCTTAGTTTATACAAAAGTTTCACAAAAAATCGTTCCCAGCAATTTTTGAGAAAATTGTGAAAAAATGAAAAAAAAATCATTTAGTAAAGTGGTTAAGTAAACGCACTTCCGGTTTTTCGATTTTTTTGAATCTCAGGATTTCAACAACATATTCAATTCTAATTAACATTATTTAAATGATAGAATTGTTTAATAAACTGAAACAGCACTTTAGATGAAAACCTAACCCCACCCCTCCACCAAATCTGCCATTAAATGAATTTTCCCACACAAATATTTCAAATAGAAGTTGTAGCTCTTTGTATGTGTAGTTGATATACCAAGTTTGAAGAAACTCGTCGGAGCCATTTTTGAATAAAAAACGCCAAAAGTAAAAAAAAAAAACAACAAGTAAAGTGGTACTTCCGGTTGAGGAATTTTGATAGATGACCCACACTCAGATGCCATGGTGATACCTAAACGGAATATCAAGTTTCAACTTTCTACGGTTTTTCGTTTTTGAGCTATGCTATTCACATACACACACACACCTCAAAACCGATATTTCCGGTGAAAACTCGATATCGAAAAATTGCCACGGTTACAATACTTCCTGTTACTAGGAGTAAGAGAAAGTAAAAAATCTGTTGTGATTACACTCACACAACTTTGTTTTACAGCAGTTTACAACATTTTTTTAGTTAGTATACACAAATTTAATGAAATTCATCAAAGTTTTTAATGGAAAAATTCGAAAAAAAAACCGTCCAGTAAAAAGGCACTTCCGGTTTATTAATTAGTCCTTGAAACTTAGGAATTTTGGCAATATATTGATTTTTTTAATTAATTTTTATTTAAGATGGTAGAATTGTGTAATCAATTACTTTTCTCTGAAGATTTCACTTTAGAGAAAAACTTCAGACCTACCCCTGCCCCAAAAAGTCCCCCCCCCTCTTAAATGACGTTACCCAGAGAAATATTTCAATAAAAGTTGTAGCTCTGTGCATGTGTAGTTCACATACGTAGTTCAAAAGAAAATCGTTGGAGCCGGTTTTTAGTGAAAATAGCAGAAAACTGAAAAATACTTTTTTAGTGAAAACTCCACTTCCGGTCATCTGATTTTGTTCAAACACGGAATTTAAACAATATATTCAATTCTAATTATTATTATTTAGATGATAGAATTGTGTAATAAACTGAAATATCAGTTTAGAGGAAAACCAAACCCCCACCCTTCCCACAAAAGTGCCCTTAAATGAAATTTCACAGAAAAATATTACAAATAAAAGTTGTTGGGACCATTTTTGAGAAAATCTCAAAAAAACTGAAAAATCTATGTAGTAAATTGGTACTTCCGGTTGACTGAATTTGTTCAAAACCTGTTTCCTAACTGCATTTAACCTCAATATCGAATTTCAGCTTTCTAGGATTTTCGATTTTTGAGTTATGCTGACCTCACACACAAACACACCTACACACACAAAATTAAAATAAAGAATCTGGTGTGAAACACTCACACAACTTTCTCTTACTCCAGTTCTCTAAATTGTAATTGACAAATTTTATTGTTTGTGTAACCAAATTTAATGAAATTCGTCGAAAACTGAAAAAAATACTTTTCAGTAAATGCGCACTTCCGGTTTACTAATTTTCTAAAAACTTGGAATTTGGGCCATCTATTTATTTCTAATTAATTTTGTTTGGATGATAGAAATGTATAATCAACTATGATACCATCAGAGACATTTTCCGTGGTAGCCTGCTTCATTTTGTGGTCATGACCGGTTTCGGGCGTTCGCCCATCTTCAGGATGCGTTTTTTTAGACAGTGTGACAACACAGACTCGCACCGAGCAAACTTAGTTCACACTCCAGATTTTTATGAGTGAAACTAACTTAGGCTACCACGGAAAATGTCTTTGATGCTTTCCAGCTCTGCGGTACCAACCACCACAACAACTATGATACCACTTTAGAGGAAGCTGTAACCCCACCCCTACCCTAGAAGTGCCCTTAAATGAATTTTCACAGAGCAATGTTTTTAATAAAAGTTGTAGATCTTTGCATGTTTAGTTTATATACGGAGTTTCAAGAAAATCATCGGAGCCATTTTTGTGAAAATCGCGAAAAAGTGAAACAATCATTTAGTAAAGTGTTACAACAAACGCACTTCCGGTTATCCGATTTTTTTTCAAACTCGGAATTTCAACAACATATTTAATTTTAATTAATATTATTTAGATGACAGAATTGTCTAATAAACTGAAATAGCAGTTAAGATGAAAACCAAACCACACCCTTCCCCCAAAGTGCCCTTAAATGAATTTTCCCAGAGAAATGTTTGAAATAAAAGTTGTAGCTCTTTGTATGTGCAGTTGATATATCAAGTTTAAAGAAAATCGTCGGAGCTATTTTTGAAAAAATCGCAAAAACGTAAAAAAAACAACTAGTAAAGTGGTACTTCCGGTTGAAGAATTTTTACAGATAACGCACCGTCAGATCCCATGGGGTACCTAAACGTAATATCAAGTTTCAACTTTCTACGGTTTTTTCGTTTTTGAGCTATGCTGTTCACACACATTATATATATATATATATATATATACACACACGCACACACCCAGACCCTTTGCTAAAAACCACTTTGTTGGTCTCAGGGCACCTCAAAACGGTTATTTCCGCTGAAAACTCGATATCGAAAATTTGACACGATTACAATACTTCCTCTTAGTAGGAGTGAGAGAAAGTAAAAATTGATAATATTAATAATTAAACAATTTAATAACATTAAAAATATAAATATTACGTATTTCAAAGTATATTTTTAAAACAATCTAACTGTCATTTCGGTTCTTTTTATACGTATTTATGTATTTATTAAAGGACTCTGTTGAGTGTAATTACTTTCTAATTAGCACATTCAGTGTACGATTCTTTGAAGTTAATATCTGATCCATTGATTTTAACCTATTTATAATTTGCCACATAACATTGTGTTGCCAGTTTGATGCCTTGGTGTTCTAAATTATTGATTCTGCGTTTTATACGTGCATGAAGGGTATTGAAGTAATATAAATCTGGCGTGAAACACTCATACGACTTTCTCTTACTCCTCCCTAATACAGCCTTACGCTACCTGTTCCTTCCCGAGAACCCCGGGAAAAATTGATTATCCGGAAAGGAGACTTTAATAAAAAATGTTTTCAAGTGTTTTCAACGATTATTCTCCACGGAAGACACCGACAGGGGTTCGTTAAACTTGATATACTAACTGTACAAACAGAGACCTATCACTTCAATCTGCAACTTTTTCCAGAGAAATACATTTAAACGGTTTGGGGGGGGGGGTGAGGGCTTGACGTTACCGCTTTCGTTAATAAATTACTGTCAACCTCCCACAGAAGGCCCCCCAAAAAATACAATAGTTCCGGAAAAAATTTCAAAAATAAAAGTGATAGGTATTTATGTGTGCAGCTAATATTATACGACGTTTAAAAAAAATCACGAAAAACTAAAAAAAATTCAGTAAAGTCGCGCTACTTCCGGTTCATAGATTTTGCCCGAAATCTTTGTGTTTATTGCGATGGGTAATACCTAAACGGTATACAAAGTCCTAGTAAGAGGAAGTATTGTAATCGTGTCAAATTTTTGCCGGAAATATCCGTTTTGAGGTCACAAAAAAAAAGTGGTTTTTAGAAAATGGTCTGTGTGTGTATGTGAACAGCATAACACAAAAACGAAAAACTAGAAAGTTCAAACTTGATATTCCGTTTAGGTATCACCATGGGATCTGACAGTACGTTATACGTCAGAATTCGGAAGTACCACTATACTAGTTGTTTTTTTTTAACTTTTCTCAAAAATGGCTCCGATGATTTTCTTGAAACTTGTTACATCAAACTACACATACAAAGAGCTACAACTGTTATTTGAAACATTTCTCAGGAAAAATGCATTTAAGGGTAATTTTGGGGGGTGGGGTGGGGTTACGGTTTCCTCTAAAGTGCTATTTCAGTTTATTAGAGAATTCTTTCACATAAATAATATTAATTAGAATTAGATGTGTGTTTAGAAATTCCGAATTTGAAAAAAATCTGATCACCGGAAGTGCGTTTACTTTACCACTTTACTAAATGATTTTTTTCACTATTTCGCGATAGGATCAACTAAGTATCACCATGGGATATGACAGTTCGTTATCTCTCAAAATTCCTTTAACCGGAAGTAACCACTTTACTAGTTGTTTTTATTACTTTTTTTTGCGATTTTCTCAAAAAATGGCTCCGACGATTTTCTTCAAACTTAGTGTGTCAATTACCGCACAAGGAGCTACCACTTTTTATTTCAAACATTTCGCCGGGAAAATTCATTTAAGGGAACATTTAGGGGAGGTGTGGGGTTATGTTTTTTTCTAATGTGCTATCATAGTTGATAAAGTATAATTGATTATAAACAGATTATACAATTCTATCATCCAAACGAACTTAATTGGAAATAAATAGATTGCCAAAATACCGTGTTTTAAGGAAATTATTAAACCGGAAGTGGGCTTTTACTGAAGTTTTTTTGCAGTTTCGGACGAATTTCATTAAATTTGGTTACACAAACAATAAAATTTGTCAATTACAATTTTGAGAACTGGAGTAAGAGAAAGTTGTGTGAGTGTTTCACACCAAATTTTTTTATTAGATATTCTGACGCTGAATATATATTTTTTTTTTTCGTATTTAGAGGAGTACAAAGCATGTATTTCCGGTGAAAACTCGATATCGAAAATTTGGTATGATCGGATTTTCATCCATCCTGAAAGCAAATTCGCCAAGAAAATCATTAGTAAAAAAACTGAAAAATCTAGTCAGTAATGTAATACTTCCGGTTGATCGTGTTTAACTAAAAACTGCTGCCAGTTCCCCTTATAGAACTAAAAACGAAATATAAAGTTTGAATTATTACCGGCTTTCCGTTTTTTGAATATGCTGACACGACATTTGTGATGTGACATACACAAATACTATTCTTTTAAAAAAACCGGTTTTATCGGATTCGTGTGACTTCAAAACATGCATTTCCGGCAACAGTAAGATAAAGTAAAAAAACATTATTACCGGGTGTGAACAAAATTATTCTAAAAAATGAAATCTAACCCTAACCCCTCCCTCAAAAAGTGCCCTTAAATGTACATTCCCGAATCATTGGAACTATTTATGAGAAAAACGCAAAAAAGTAAAAAAACCAACTTGTAAAGTTGTACTTCCGGTTGAGGAATTTTGACAGATAACGTACTGTCAGATTCCATGGTGACTTTCTAAGGTTTTTCCTTTTTGAGCTATGCTGTTCACATACATATACACACACAGGCTATTTGCTAAAAACCACTTTTTTGGACTCAGGGGACCTCAAAACGTGAATTTCCGGGAAAAAGTGAATATCGAAAATTTGACAGGATTACAATACTTCGTCTTATTAGCGAGTAAGAGAAAACGATATTTGTGATGTGAAACACTCACACGACTTTCTCTTGGCTGCGAAATGGCAAATTTTCTTCACACATAATTCTAATTAGTGTTTATAGCCGTCGGTGTTTTTCTGGAAAAAAAATCACCCGATATCACATTTCATTGTAATTAATATTATGTAGATGATATAATGATATAATAAACTGAAATAGCACTTTAGTGGAATATACCTAACCCCCCACCCCTCCCCAAATCCACCCTCAAATGAATTTTTCCTGGAAAAAATATTTAAAATAAAAGTTGTAGCTCGTTGTATGTGTAGTTGATATACCAAGTTTCAAGGAAATCGTCAGAGACATTTTTGAGAAAAACGCAAAAAACTATAAATAAAATTCATTCTGTAAAATTTACTTCCGATCATCTGATTTTCTTCAAACTCGGGAATTTCAACAACATATGTAATTTCTAATTAATGTTATTTTGATGATAGAATGAAAATATAAAAAAATAATAAAAATAATAAAAGAAAAATAAATAATGTGATTAATAATAATAATAATATAATAATAAATTACCCTAAGGAAGATTATTGAAGGAAAAAGGATTTAAAATCATTATTTTATATCTTTTTGTTTACATTCATAACATAATCATTGTTATTAAGTAATTCGCCTAATTGAATTAAGCGTGTAATTTAATTAAGTTACTTTTCTATTTCTCTATATTATTTTATATTGGCGCTTTATAACTAATTCTTGGATATTACTTATTTATCATTGTCTGTTTTTATAAAATTGTTGTCTGACAGATAATTCATGTATTGTTCAATAAGTGTGGAGCGTGATGTATATATTGGGAAGGGATTAGCTAAGTGGTTAGCGTACTGGACTCCCACGCGGAGGTCCCGGGTTCGTGTCCAGCTGTGCTAGCCTTAGATTTTTTCCTTCCCCTAAGAAGAAAGCCTCTTACAGCTCACTGTCCCGGTGATGGACAGTGTTGTCTGTAACGAGAGAACACTATCCAGAGGCCGGGCAGTGCACTCAGAAGGCTCCGAGCGCCAATGACTATACATGTTGACGCGCCTTAAATTAAAAAAAAATCTGGCGTGAAACACTCACACAACTTTCTCTTACTCCAGTTCTCAAAATTATAATTGACAAATTTTATAGCTAGTGTACCAAATTTAATAAAATTCGGCAAAACTGAAAAAAACGCACTTCTGGTTAACCAGTTTTATTGAAACTCGGAATTTTGGCCATCTATTTATTTTTAATTAATTTTGTTTGGATGATAGAATTGTATAATCAACTATGATAGCACTTTCGAGAAAAGCATAACCCCTCCCCCTCCCTAAAAGTGCCCTTAAATGAATTTTCTTAGAGAAATGTTTTAAATAAAAGTTGTAGATCTTTGTATGCGTAGTTTATTTACAAAGTTTCAAGAAAATCATCGGAGCCATGTTTGAGAAAATCGCGAAAAAGTGAAAAAATCATTTAGTAAAGTGGTAAAGTAAACGCACTTCCGGTGATCAGATTTTTTTCAAATTCGGAATTTCTACAATACATCTAATTCTAATTATTTACATGAAAGAATAGTCTAATAATCTGAAATAGCACTTTAGAGGAAACCGTAACCCCACCCCACCCCCAAAATTACACTTAAATGCATTTTTCCTGAGAAATGTTTCAAATAACAGTTGTAGCTCTTTGTACGTGTAGTTGATGTAGCAAGTTTCAAGAAAATCATCGGAGCCATTTTTGAGTAAAGTTAAAAAAAAACAACTTGTATAGTGGTATTTCTGGTTCAGGAATCCTGACGTATAACGTACTGTCAGATCCCATGGTGATACCTAAACGGAATATCAAGTTTGAACATTCTACGGTTTTTCGTTTTTGAGCTATGCTGTTCACATACGTACACACACTCACACACACACACACACAGACCATTTGCTAAAAAGCACATTTTTGGACTCGTGGGACCTCAAAACGGATATTTCCGGTAAATACTCGATATCGAAAAGTTGACACGATTACAATACTTCCTCTTACTAGGAGTAAGTGAAAGTAAAAATAAAAAAAATAACAGTTAGTGTATGACTCGATTACATGTTGGGGGGAGGTATATTGTAATAAAATTAATTTTGTATGAATTTAAAGAGTGTAACGACAATGTTTGGTGTGTAGTGTTAATAATCATCTGGTAGCTAATTGGCTGCTAAACTTACATCTGTTTTTAATACAAAACCAGAGTCAACTCTGAAACAATTACGGCGGACATTATTTTTCAATTTGAATGTTTTACAAACAAATTATATCTAGCTTTTTATTTTAACACATTTTTAATCAAAACAGCTAAATAATTTTTTTAATTTTGATAAGTGACCACAAGTTT
>JAAEAF010003402.1:0-37640 GCA_011037195.1 Triatoma infestans | reverse complement strand
TATTATCCTATCTCGGGTGGGCCAAGTCCCGGCACCGCAGCCAACAGAGGCTTATTGTGCCACCCCCGATGGTTCCTAGTAGACAAACCCTCCCTCCTTAAGGAGTTTCAGGGCCTTCATCACCAGGTCGTTTTGAGCTACTATCTCCTCAGGTCGCAAAGTACCGAAGGTTTCATACCTCAATCTGATTATTGCTACGCAATCGAAAAACAGGTGGGAGGCCGTTTCCTCCTCTTCCTGACATAATCTGCACAAGGGTTCCGCTCGAATGAGTCCTACCATGTACAGATGTTTCCTGAACCTACCATGACCCGGAAACAGTCCCGTCACCAGAGAAATCTGGCTCCTACTCAGACTAAGGGTCATTCGGGTTCTTCGTTTAAACAGTCCTGGCATCATCCTTTTACTGTGTATAACACCCGGGCTCCTCCAGAGGTCTTCATGCTTACTGCGACCCCACTCTCTAATCGCTGCACGAATTGCTCCGCCAGTTATTCCCAGGACCGGCTCTGGACCAATGAACGGAGTGTTAGCCCCGTTCCTGGCCAGTTGATCAGCTGTCTCATTACCCTCAACCCCTGCATGTCCAGGCACCCACAACAGCTGCACCTTGTTGTGCCTGGAGAGTCTCGACAATGCCTCTCGACATTCCTTAACCAGGGATGAGGTAGTTCTGTGAGCTTCTAAGGCTTTCAGTGCAGCCTGACTGTCCGAGCAAATGCGTATGACCTTGCCCCTTGGGGCTCTACGCAGGTTCTCCTCGGCACAGACCTTAATAGCAAACACTTCAGCCTGGAATGTAGTGGAATACCTGCCCAGCGGCCTCTCAATAGATACCTCTGGGCCCATTCCATACACTCCCGCTCCAGTCCCGCACTCCATCCTAGAGCCATCTGTAAACCACAGAGGCCCTGTCCGATAGAGTTTTTCCCACCCCTTGGACCATTCCGCCCTAGAACCTAGGAACACCCGAAATGGAGCCTCGAAGTTGTATGTTGGACACATGCTATCCTGGGCCATGTCTGTCATAGGGCCTGGGTTAACCTTTAGCAATATGTCCAAATGTTTGGCTAAGGAGCCGCACTGCCTCCAAAGACCTTTTTTGCGCAATCTATGTGCACTGGCCCTCGCCTCCGCTTGCACTAACAAGTGCAGCGGTGCCAAGCCCAGCAGCACCTCCAGCGCAGATGTCGGAGCACTTCTAAAGGCGCCCGTAATGAGGAGGCACCCCAGCCTCTGTACTCCACTGAGGCATCTCTTGGCTGTCTCCTGTTCCGTCTTAGGCCAACATACCACCGCGCCATAAGTTATGACCGGTATAATGGCCCGAGTATATATCCAGTGGGTCATCCTTGGAGTTAACCCCCATGACTTCCCACAGGCCCTTGTAGCACAGCATAGCGACTTTTTAGCTTTCTGCACTATAAATTCTAGATGTGCGTTCCATGTGAGCCTGGTATCTAGGATAACCCCCAGATACTTGACTCTATCCGACACATCCAGTATCTTCCCGAAGAAGGACATTGCCTTATATACCTCAATATCCCTCCTCCTAGTAAACGGTACAAGAGTGGTTTTCTGTGGATTTACCCCAAGGTCCACTCTACTGCACCATTGTTCTATGCGCCTAAGCGCCTCTTGTAGGAGCTCCCTGACTGTAGATTCGTGCCTGCCTCTGGCTACCACCACTATATCATCATCGTAGCCCAGCACGGAACATCCAGTACCACTAAGCTCCTCCAACAGTTCATCCACAACCATGCACCACAGAAGCGGGGATAAAACCCTACCCTGCGGGCAGCCCCTTGTGGGCGTAATCTCTAGCGAAGCTTCACATAGGCTTGCTATAATCCTCCGAGTTTTAAGCAAACTGTCGATCCATCTAACGATGGGTCCACTGACACCGCGCCTTTCTAACGCCTGAGTAATAAGGCAGAAGGTCCTGTTGCTGAACGCACCCTCAATGTCCAAGAACACACCCGCCGCTGTTTCCCTGCCATGTACCGACACCTCCAGTTCTCCAACAAGAGAATGGAGAGCCGACTCACAGGATTTCCCCGACTGGTAGGCATGCTGTGCGGGGTGCAGAGGATATCGCCCCAGCACCACCTCTCTGATTTGCAGGTCCACCAGTTTTTCCAGAACTTTCAACATAAATGAAGAAAGACTGATCGGTCTATATGCCTTAGCCTGGGAATGCTTTTCTGCCCAGGCTTCCCAGAAAGATAACTCTTACAGACCTCCACGCTCTAGGAACGTGGCTGAGAGCCAAGCATGCCCTCATCAGTCTGCATAAGATAGGAGTAAGAGTTTCCCCGCCCCTCTGCAATAGAGCAGGGAAGATTCCGTCAGGCCCAGGTGACTTACATGGCTTAAAGTGGTTAACAGCCCACTTAAGCTTATTGTGCGTGACGCAGCTTTTGGCCACAGACCAGTCCTCCCTGGAACCCCGCCGAAGGCCGAGTTCCCCCAAGTTCTCGTCTGCCCTTCTCACTGGCGCCAACCGTGAGTCCGGAAAGTGTGTCTGGATCAACAGTTCCAGAGTGTCTCTTTCGGACTCCGTAAAGTCACCATCCGGTTTCCTGATAGTTCCGATTGGATTAACCGGCACCTTAGATAATATCTTGTGGAGTTTGGCCCCTTCTGAGGTCGTTGCGACCTCCTCACATAGCCTCCTCCACGAGTCCCTTTTGGCTTTCCGAATGGCCATGTTGTAAGAGGTGAGGGTTCTACGGTACTCCTCCCATGAGCCTCTCCTCTTTGCTGCATTAAACAGTTTCCTAGTCTTAGCACGGAGCTTGGTCAGCTGATTATTCCACCAGCTGACCTTTCTTGAGGATGACCTCACCACCTCCGCGCAGTTCTCCTGGTACGCATCAAGGATGACCTTCTGCAGTTGGTCTGCCGCATCCTCGATGTCCTCCCCAGTTACATAGGTCTGTTTAACTGTTTTGATATTATGGTCTAAATCCTGTCGATACGAATCCCAGTCCGTATGTCTGGGATTCCTGTAGCTCCACAACTGTCTACAGTCAGACAGGAGATCAAACCTTATGTACATGTGATCCGAAAGTGAGGGTCCCCCTGGACACATGCCAGCTTCTTACCAGAGTCGACATAAAATTAGTCGCTATGTTGAGATCAATCACCTCCCTGCATCGAACATTAAAGAAGGTGGGTTCTTCACCCTCATTTATCAAGCACAAGTTATTTGCTTGGATAAATCCCAAGAGTGACTTACCTCTCTGATTCGTATCTGTGCTGCCCCATACTTCATTCTGAGCATTGGCGTCACATCCGATCAGTAGTTCCTGCCCACCAAGCTTACAGTAAGTTACCCAATTCTGCAACTCTTCTGGTGGTGGTGGCTCTGTTGAGTCGAATGGAAGGTAGGCTGACACACAGACAATCTCTGGATCCTCCCTCCATGCGTAGTCTCACCCTAACCACTGTCTGATCCCTGTAACAGAAATCAGTCAGCAGTAAAAAGGTAATATCTTTCCTAACATACATGCATGTTCTAGGATTGTCCAGGCTACGATTGTACACAATCTTACCTGCAAGTTCACCCAGCCCAGCCACTCTTCCTCGCACCAGCCAGGGTTCCTGGATCAGGCTATGGCGATGTCTTCTCTCAAGAGATAGTTTGATAGCGCTGCCGACGCTCCTTTACTATGATGGAGATTTACCTGCAGTACTCTCCATCGATTCTTAAGGTTCGTCTGCCCCTCAGCCATCATCCTTCGTTTTAACGACGACCCTGAACTTCCCCATGTCCATCCCGAGAAAAGCCTCGAGATTGGATTTTCTTCGGCATTCCAGGGTTTCTTCAGAAATGCCAATTTCCAGGGTTTGTCCCCGGGATTCAGCATTCCTGTTGATGGCTCTCCAGTCTGCAGTGTCCAGGTCTACGTTCTGCGAACGCAGCTTTTCCAACACCACAGTTGGGGCCTCCTCCCTCAGCGTCACTGCCACCCACACCAACATCTTGGCAATCCTGAGGACTTCTTTCGCAGGATAGACCTTCAGAGGATTCGTCGCTGAAGGAACTGTGCTTGCACCTGTCCCAGCTATCCTATCCTCTCCCTGCATCAGTTCGAGGGGTAACCAAAGTATCACCCCCCAAATCGATACCCACCACTGGTCTCACCCCAGAACCTTGGGGATCTCCACCAACAGAGGGTATTAGTTTGGGCAAGTTCTTCTCTTCTCGCCCATCCTTCCTTTCTCTTTCCACAAAAATGGTGTAGTCCATTTTGTTCCCACGAGAAATGGGGGAGATGTACCGTCACCCGTGGCAGAGCCCCATACCACGAGAAGGCTACAATACAATGGGGTTTCGCCCGGTTCCCCAAGGTGACCGCTACCGCACATATGTTTTACCACCCTGTACGCATTCAGCCTTGACACATCCCTTCTCGGCTTGGGTGTGGATACCTAAGGGGTTGGGAAGGATCACTAGGATGGGAAAGTGGAGGGGAAGAGTCCCAGAGGGGTGTAGTCCTGCCCTCGCCAATGTCCGTCTTCATCCACCTCCCATAGTAGTGCCCCGATCGCCCCACGTGGAGTGAGGTTGAGCTATGGGGGGGGGGAGTTTACAGCGGAACACCCAGGAGACGCAAAGGGACACTCGTGTCCGTATCCAAGGCCACTGGGCTAGTCGGTCTTCGGGACTTTACTTACTCAAGGTCGTGGTAATTCCGTCATGGAGCCGTTAGAGACTTCCCGAACTTCATATCAATGCTTTTCCACACGGACGGAGCCCATTGGGCGACATACTGGTAACTACCCCTTGTGAAACAACTTTTTTTCACGCGAGACAACAGTTCGGGTACCCGCTTTCCTTTGTGGCAATTTAGAGTCTGGACCAGTAATCCACGGCCATACAATTTTAGTTTTGACTAAATAGAGATCAGACCCACACATCGCTCTTCTATAAGTTCGAACATTGGATTTTAAATGAACTTATTTGTTTAATTATTATGAGATCAATGAGTGACCGCAATTGTTTCTCTTGGGCCCATGCATATACATGTGGATTGTTTTATGGTTAAAGAAGGTATTAGTTATTCTAAGACCCAGTTGTGCATAGATTTCCCGGGCTCTCTCGCCATTGTTATTTATTGCCTCCTCCTCTTCGTATCACCTTACTATCAATCTCACGACCAACTCTTGCATTTAGGTCCCCATGATTGTAATTTCTTGTCTTGCTGGAACCTTTTCTATAAATTCTGTTAGCTCTCCTGAGAACCTCTCTTTTTCCGAATCAGGAGTACTACCATTTGGTCCGTAGGCCCCAATTATTTGAATTTCTCTCCCAAAGAGCACCATTTCTATTTTTATAAGTCATTCACTGATAAAATCCCATTTTCTGATCTTGTTTTTCCATTCTTTTCTGACCAAAACTGCCAGTTTTGCTCTCACATCTTTATCCACCCCACTCCAGAGATGAACAAATAGGTAGGAGGGAACCCTGAGATCCCGGACAGTGGAACCCAGGGATGTTTATTTCGCCTCTTACACAAGCAGAGAGTACTGTGGGTGTATTCTTACTCCCCACCACACAGGGACACTATAAATATATAATATATTTATATATAAATGTATATTTCATATATAGTATATATATATAATACTATATTATATACATAGTATATACATACATATATATACATATATATATACATATATATACGGTACCATATTTTAAAGGTTACTTAGAGAAAAGCCTATCCACAGGACAGAAGCCAAAATATTAATTTCCACGAAATATTGTTTCAAATAATGGTGGTGACGTGCCCTGGACGATGGAAGGCAGACCTAGGGCAGCGAAAAATAGTGAACAATCTATTGAGTAATGTGACAGATCTTTTGAGACGACTAAGAAACCGATGGGGCAGATGAGATGACCACTCTAGCGCGGCTCACAGAATCCGTTCAAGATTCGTTCTGCCAAGGATAGACCTACTGCTATCGCAGTGGTGCCAGATGAATGGAGTGGTACCGATTGACGTTCTCATCCCAAGACTCCTCTTGATGTAGAAATTCGGAATGGATGGTTTCGTCCGAAGACTACCAGAAATCGTCAAATGTCTGAGCGTTACAGGCACTGATAATGAAATGATTATCTAATGTCAGCCAACTTTTGGAAAGAGGGCGAGCATTGTATTTCGACTAGAGTGCAGTGTAGTACAGAGAAAAGGTAGACAGGAATCGTAAAAGAAAGGAGGGAAAGGCGGAAGCAAGATCTCGCAATTCGTTGCAACTTCTTTATTACTAGTAATAAAGATTAATGCAGGCTAACAAGTGAATGACTAAAAAAGGATCAATGAATCTAGACATGGTTGTTATAGCATTACCTGATGCAGAATCCAAAATTTCTTAATTACTGCTGATCATGTATTCACATACAAGATGTTTCACTGCATGAATTCAGCGCACATTTCTAGGATCAAAACAAAAATAAAGTCCTTGGTAATCAAGTAAAACTTGAAAATGCCTTAAAAACATGTTCTCCCCCTACTTCTTCATATTTTTATCAAAAACAGTAGATTTATCGAAAAATAAACAGAAATAATTGTTATAGAGGAGGAATTCGAAATCTAACGACACCAAAAAAGTAGAATTATCTTTGATGGTACAAGAGACAAAAAATCAATATCGTCGAAAATCATGAAAATTTCGTAGAGCAAATTAAGAAATAAACAGCAGAAGTTGTTAGGTTGGCTACGCTGTCACCCTTAACAGTGATACGTCATTCGCCCTTAACTGGGCAAAACGTCATTCAGGGTTGCAAGGCAATGAAGAAGCGGAGTAGTTAGCCAAAGAAGGTGCTAAGGATTCTACACTGTCATTAGCTGTTAGTAAATGCCCAAAAACATTCTTTAAAAAACTATTTTCAATTCTAATATAATAAAATTTGGCAATCCTCTCTAAAAGGGTTAGATACAAAAAAGTACTTTCAAACAGTGCAGGACAGAATATCAGCAAAAATACTGACAATACAAAATTAACTAAAGTATAATCAGGTCTTGGGCCAGTAAGTTCATACTTGAATCGTTTCGGGATTAAAATATCACCAAATTGTAACTGTGTACCAACTTGTCTGCAACTACGTTCAAGTACATTCTGGCCAACTTGGCCATTAAATCATTATCAATTAATTGAAAAAACAAGAATTTTTAATATTTTTTAATAAAATAATTTTTTTAATTTCAAGTTCATAAAATCACCAAATAATAAAGAACATTATACAATAATATATAAATATGTAAAGTAAAATGAAATTACAAAATATTTGATTATTTATGTCTGTATTTGTCAGTTTTTTTTTTTAATTGTGTTGTTTTATTGTTAATATTGTCAACAATTTTCAACTCTTATTGTTTTCGTTTTTGTTTTTGTACTCTTTGTTGTAACTGAATTCATGCACTGTTATGTTTCGTTCTACTACTTTTTTTTTTGAAAATTAAAATGTAAATCATTTAAGTGGAGCATGTAGGTATACAAATAAATTCTCCTTCTTTAGGGTCACTTTTGAGGGGGGGAAAAGGCTTCAATGTTTCAGAATTGCTTCCTGAGTTTATTTTTACCAATTCTTCGATTTTCTACTAATGATTTAATAAATTTAATTATATAAGTAATTGAAATTGTTCATACATTTCTTGACATATTTAATAATTAACGATAACAGCTAAATTGTTTCAATAAATACTTGTACATGTCATTTTCAACTAATTATGTGTGGATCCCTGGAGTTATGCCCTGTAACCAGGTACACTTTATATAAACATAAATCTAATGTACATATGTATATTCCGCTAATTATTGATTAATATTTACTATTGCATTTTGAATAGATTTTTGTCTGTAATATGTTGTTTATCTAGAAAATTGAATCACTATTTTACTAAGCTGCAGAAGAAAAATATTTTTGATTTTACTTCAATTTACCGTGAATTTTATTGTGAGGAATGTCCTTTATTCTCATATTATTTTATCGATTTTATCCTTGTCAGCTATCATGGACAAAAATATCTAGGTTTCTTCCATTCTAGATCGTAAATATCATTTTAGAGCTAATCTGCAATTGCCAGCGAATTGGTTTTAAAGGTCTAATTATGAATCCCGTAAAAAGTTAACGTATTTAGTTCATACTATTTATGCTAGGATTGAAAAAGATGTCTTTTGGACCTATGGTTCAGTGGCATTGTCCTTATAGATTTTGGGATTTTCAGTTATTTCTCTAACACATTTTTTTATATTTTAGGTCAAGATGTAAGGTATTTAGATAATGATAATACGTCGTCATAAGAGAACTACTTTTTATTCAGCGTTCATTTTACAACTGAGCGTCCTTCGTAAATATCACTATTTGGCATAATCGATGCTATACATTTTTATCGATATATATATATATATATATAAAAACAAGTATTGTGGGACGGTACATCCATACATTTTCTTTTCTTTTCTTTATTTTATTTATATATAAATATATAAAACAGCTATTGTGGGTTTGATAAAACCATACATTTTATTTTCTTCTCAAAATAATCGGTAATTGATTCTCTAAGCAGGTCTGAGCTATCGAACTGTTTATCAGCATATCCTTTTGACGGCTGAACATCCGAAACTGGTCATGTCTATTAAATGAGGCAAGCTATTATGGGAGAAATTTCTCGAGGGTTTATAAAAGAGGAGCGCCATTTCAGTTAGTGGACAGAGCTTTGTGTTCCGCCTAAATACAAAAACAAATTCGAAGTTTGAATTTCTTCCAAACTTATAGAACTCCGTTAAAACTCAACTTAATTTAGAAAATCAGACATAATAGCAATACTTCTTGTTACTGCAGTAAGCAGAAGTAACAGCTGACCTGGTTCGTCTTCTTCTGGTTAGTGTATTTTGTTGTAATCCCTAGATCATAGTCTTATCTATTCATTAGATTGTAAATTAATCAACATTGTTATATAGGAATAAAATCCTTGCATCACCTAAACACATAAAAATCATGTTTAAATTGTCATTATATTTTATTCACAAAACCATAAATTAAATAATTTCAGAATACAAATGGAAGCCGTTACATATGCAATCAGCTTTGTGTGCATTTTTGTAAATGTCATTGCTTGGAATGGTATTGAAACGGACTACTCATCCTTCGACTCCTTTAGCTTTGAAACAATGTTTTTAGGTACAATGGAGCGTTTCTTATTAGCATAGCAAATTGAATTAAGAGCCGAAATTAGAATGCTGATCTGCCGACTGCAGGGAAGTCGGGCATTGAAAATCAAAACATTTTCCACCTACGCCTCTATTGTTAGCACTTGAGCCATTCCGCTTCTTGACTGTAAATGTGCAGCGCGGCTCAAGTCAAACTGCAGTCAAGTTTTGTAAGAGTGTTTCTTATGTCTTTTAGTGAAGAGCAGGACAAGCGTCTAAATGTTCGGCATACATATTTACTTTATGGCACAACTTGCAGTCAGTCTCTTGGGCAATGCCTATGCTACATTTTTTTTTTTAAAGCTACTGCTTTAAGTAATCGTGTCTCACACAATCGGGCAAAGTAAAAATATCTTCTTCATAACAATGGCCACACTCTACCATCGGAGTTCATGGGGAGCATCCTTCTCCCTTCTACCTTCTCTGAGCAACCATTACTCTATCTGCAAATACAGCTTTCACGATCCGTTTTAAGGAATGATATGATAAAAGGTAGTCGGATTGAATAATATTTCTTTTTTAACTTGGCCAGTTTTTTACCCTAATCGTTACTTCCACGCCAAAGAGCAATGTTAACCATTGCAACACAACTTTTTTCCCTGACTAAATCATTTCGCTAATGAGTTCTTTGCAGCAAAGTACATCAGTAAATTCGTAATTTAATTTTTTGTAAGTATTTTTATGACTCCTTTGGATTTAATCAGTCAATGAAAGACAGTGCTTGCATGTTGCTTTGTTGCCCCTAATTCTCGAAGGGCTAGTATAAAGATATGTGAGAAATATCGCGAAGTGTCCTAGCAATGACGCTCAAATTCTGCAAGTTGTGGCTGTCATGTATCTGCACGCCTAGTTTTATTCAACCAATTATATGAACACTTACCTTAGCGAAACACACTAAATTAAACGTAATCAATCCTCTATAATTAAATTGAAGAGGTCTGGTGGTGACAGTCATTAAAATCAGTAAATCTTTCCGTGGGGTCGGGTGTGCTTCATACCATGATCCTTTGTACGAACTTTCATGTAATTTCTCTATCTGGTAAACAACATTAAATACATTTTATTTAGTTTGTCGTCAATATTAACTATACTGATGTTGACTGTCAAGTGAATAATTTTGGATACACTCACTACCTGAATAGTTTTATTGAGCAATATACGATATATCTCACAACATACACAACTATTTGAACACATTAGGCTACATTCTGTGTTTGTTAAGGAAGTAGGTATAGAACCTAAATGTTATATGAGTGCTAGTGGCGTAGAATTAAGTTTAGCACCATAAACAATGTAAGCAAAAATTTAAATTACTGAAAAAATATGTAACTGCAATAAAAATATTTCTTTTTAATAATAATTTTATGAGTATCAAATAGACTTTCTAAACAAAAGAATGAAGCTTTGCACCCCCCGGAAACATGCTTTATTTCTTATGACAAGTGGATGCACGCCCAAATTTACATTTGTTATTTTTTTATAACAAACTACTAGTTCCTTTTTATTATAATTATAATTCCTAATTTATAATACTTGTGTATGGGACAGAACTAAAATGTTTGAGGAGGCGTACTAAAAATGTGTCTCGTAAGTGTACAGGATAAAGCCTGTTGCAACTTGTCCATCATGTATCAAGAAATATACATGCGGTGATGATAGAAGAAATGTATCTTCACGCCAGGTATATCTTTTCCCCTCACGTTAGCGAATATGGAAACAATAGCAAGACAATTATTAAAGTAGTTTCTATAATAATTAGATATGTTTTAAAAGGATTTATTTATAAAAAAACTTATGTGGCTTTTTCGCTCGTTTGAATAAATCACTACGGAAGTCAACGGTTAAGGGCTGAATAGGCTGATATTTTGCGGTAATTTTCGGTAGATTGACTAGTTCTTGGCATACATAATAATCGAATCTCCAGAAAATGCAAGGTTAGTGCATTTGAATCCTTGCATGCATTCCATTAATCTATTCGATAAAAATTGACAAATGGTTAATTGAATAATTTTACGAAACTTCATTCTCTCAATTCTTTTCATTATGAAAAATGTTCAGATAATAATCATTTATATTTAGAGTAATTAGAGTAGTGAATCACCTACAGTTGTTACAGGTGAGAAAGTGATTCACTTTAAAAGAAAGTTTTGGTTCTGAACGATTACAACCTCTAATATAATTGTACGAGCTGATAGATATCAACCAATCAGCATGAGTATGATAAGATATAATCATATAATATAATCACATGACCGACGAAACTAGAATAGCCTCATCGGCTCTTGAATTTCGAATACATGTTTATATTAATTAATATTAAACTAGCCATAAAATACTGCTATACTACCTGTGAATTAATTTCCTCTCCACATCCGCACAGCATTACTGGTATAATTAGTGTATAAATGAATTTATACATTAAGTCCAGCCACCGCGAATCTCCAGCTTTTAAATTCTAAAATTTGTTAAACATTAACATATTACTCTTTTCTGAAACTTGGAATCAAGTTCCGTAATTCCATTAGACTGAGAAAGTTGCTCTTTCTCTCTCATGTGAAAATAAGAGAAAGTAAAAATAGTAATTTCATTATTGCCCAAGCTTCTCTAGAATTCCTCAAAAACTGAAAAAATATTTCAATAAAAGAAATAAGTGTGTAGTAGGCAAAGAATAATTTTTGGAACAGGTTTCTCAACTGTTTCAAGTTCCACTTAAGATTAACAGATTTTCTTCAAACTCGGTAGTTCCTGATGCCATTAGTTTGTTGTTCCCTGGACTAACCAATTCTGTTTACATTGGTTGTTCTCCTTACGACGTCACAAATAACAGATAATGTCTCAACCTATTATACAAAAGTAACCCGTACATCGACTGTATACTTAAGTTTCATATAAAACCTAACGTTCATAGAAATTTTCTCCTCGGTAATTAAAAAACTCCATTTCAAGAAATAAAACTAAAACCAAGACAAAACTGGTTACACCTACTATGGGCTAACTTGTTACTGACAAACTAACTTGCTACTAACCAGCACAAGTTTCCCATACCTTTCATCTAACCATTATTTATTCGAATAAATTAATCACCGAGCTCATTAGGATGGGATACTGCAGACATTAAACACACCACTGGATAATATTGAGAGACATAAAAAATGTTTCTAATTGTGAGTTGCACAGGAAGAAGTGGGTATGAAGACAACACCATTGCGACCTCAAATCAGTATTGTGATTTCATTGCGCGTTAATGTATGTAGAATGCATATAGGCCATTTGTAAAGTGTGCAAATATAAATATGATGAGTGAACACGTTCAGTAATAATTTAGAGTTTGTGAGTATATCTAAAAAGCCTTATCACAGATAAGCGGAGTGTGCAGGGCCTAAGTGCATTGTGTTCCATTGGAAGAGTCAGTTTCAGAGCAGGTCGTGTTGTTGTTCCCTGGAGAAGATTTTAGTACAGCTTCCACTAGCTGGAAAAATTATATTTACTAATGAAGGAAAGTATTCAGTTTTCATGTTTGATTTATTCGAAAAATAAAACGATTTTCGAAAAAATCTGATATTTATCAAATGAGGAGGAATAATGTTCAGATAATGATCATTCATATTTGGGACTTTGGCGAGACTTTTGGGCGCGCAGGACTTTGGCTTTGACCTCGTCACTCCACGTACCTCGCTACTGTCATTTAGGATGCCACAAAATTCCCTACTTTTACTTTCAAATAAATGACTGTTTCCAGCTGTTACCAAATTAATTCAAAAATGGTTTGGGAATGCTTAGCCAAACTCAACAGAAACCATACAATAACTGTTTCTCGGAAACAAGATACTAAGAAATATAAACCATAAATTACTAATGTTTCTATTACCTTGATCAGCATGTAACAGAGTCCGCAAGGCTGAATTGATGATATCAGTGTTTCTAGATAATATTGGCCGGAAAACAACTCGTTAAACTGTTTTAGTAATCTGAAAAATTTGTTTTATCTATCAATGTTTCTAGTAGTAGAAACACAACTAGACAAGAATCTGATCTAATTTGAAACACTCAAACACTCGCTCCACTTTTTCCCATTACAATTCACAGTATTTTAATAAATTAATTTTCTCAACGTTTGAATATATTTATTTTTCTCGTCATTTTTGTGTAAGAAGGGGAACCGTACATGAATACTATAAATATACATAAATTCGAAATAATAAAACTCTAACCAAAACAAAGAATAAATAATGTATAATAAATATCATTATATAATTTGGTAAAAAGGACAACAAAATAGAATAGCAATAATCAAATTTATAACAGTGGGAATAACACTTCATTTTCGGGGTTTCCGCTTTGGCCATTCTTTTTTTCTTTTTTCCCTTGCTACGAGGGAAACTTTCTGGACTATCTTGAGCCACAGAGCCGTCAGTAGAGGGTTCATCTTCTGCTCCTTTTATCTGGGTATGTTTTCTTTTTTCTACTTCTGAGTGCGCGGGACTTTGGCTAGTCACCGAGCCAGTTCGTGGTCTGAGCGACACTGGGCAGGGTGCCAAGTCATTGATACAGGGTGAAATTACGTCTTTTGATATAAATACTGTTTTCAAAACTGAAACCAGTTGAGATACAAGTTCTTTAATTAGTGATGATATATCTAATTTACTTGATCCGCTGAATGCGACTCTTGCATAAGATATTCCTGTGGAGTGAGAATTACTACTTTTCTTTCGGCTACCAAGTAAGCTAGGTTTTCCTTCACCTTTACCTCCTGAACTGCCATTTCATCTTAAAAACTGATACGAGAGCGCGCTGAATGGTATCCTCCACAGTTTAAGCAAATGATAGGCTCCTCACACGATTTTCCTTCATGAATACCGTTACCGCAGACGCAGACATGATCATCAGGACATTTCAGAAAGATATGACCATATTGCTGGCAACGAAAACAGCAAAGAGAAGCGGGAACGTACCGTCTGACCGGAAGTGAGTAGAAGGATACTTTTAATCTGTCCGGAATTTTGGATTTATTGATCGCCAAAATGTGATTAGCTTTATCATTGAGTTCGCCATTAATCCTAGATTCGATACGTTTAACTTAAATTACTACTTACTCTTTCAATTCGCGCGCTACAATTTAGGAGGTCTCTACAGAAGATAACACCTTTGAAAGTGTTGAGTGTGATGGGCACTAACTGTGATAATCCAGTTTCCCATTTTCTTAATATTATACAGTCCGTTTTATCTTTTTAGTCGTTTTAAAAATCTCCTACCAGTCCAAATAACGATTTGAGCCACGGCTCTTGGAGGGGGGTCTGAGCCAGGTATGGCAACCCCGGCACCTGTAAGAATATGAGAGTGATTGCTGTGTAAATATTGCACAGAAATTTAGCTTTAAGGGGCGGGAGGAACATCCAGTATTCAAAACCACATTTATAAGTAGGTTACTTGTTATATATTGGAATGGTGTATTTATGGGAATAACGTATTTATTAGTGTGGTAGTAGTTGTGTTGTGATTTACTAGGAGGATATTAGGCATCATTGTTCGTAGCGTGTTTGTATATGGCTGAACATCGAAATGGACATTGAAAGAGTAAATAGAGAAATTTCCATATGCATAATGTAGCACAAACACAGTAGATTTAGGAAGAAGAAGTACGCGGCTAAAGACCGCCATAAAATTAATAAAAAAAAAAATATATAATTAACGATAATTCTAGCTAAGTAATAAATAAAAACTGCTGTGATCAAACGGCTTTCTCTGACCGGAGTCAAAATACAATGATTATTGAACTGACAAACCGCAAAATTGTCTTTCCGGCCACAAGTTTTAATTAGTTGGACGATCACATCAGATACATTAATAACAGTAATTAAAACACTATTGAATGGGATTAATTTTCTTACGTAAATACATGTTCATCGATTTCTAATTGGCAAATTTTCTTTTACCATGGCGTTGCTATAGCTAATTTAATTTTATTGATGTTGGTAATAGAATCATGCAAAAATTATATTTTAAAGGAATGGATCTGAAATTCACAGCCTTCCTGTTAAACCCATAACATCCATTTTCTCGGTAATTGCCACTATTGCAATATTTCCTTCTTATGTAGGTAATCAGAATATGTAACAAAATAACTCTATTCCTCCAGGTACAGACCAATTTCTTCAAAATTGTATTTTCGGAATTCTTAAAACAGCTACTTACTGTAAAATGTTAATATGTAGGCGAAAAATGCTCTTATCGTATGCTCTGTTTACTTCCATTTTAGCTTGCAATATTTTTAATAATGCCGTCATTTGAAGGGTTATTGTAAACAGTAATGAGTAAAAAGTAGAAACCAAAATTCCAGCTGAAAGTACAATTAGAGCAGAAGTGATATATGCTGCAACGAATGACCATGATTTCTGATAGTTCCACGGTAGCCACATCTGTAAACAGTTTCAAGAAAATATCAGTAACAGTTTTGTAAATGATTCAGCCCAATAAATGTGCATGTTCAATGTTTTTATGTTTCTATGTTCTGTTTAAATTTAAAAGCCGATTACATTCTATAGAACGTTACTTCCTCTTCTTCTTTGGCGTTCGCTTCTAGGCCATAGCCACCATATTGCTTCATAATGCTCTAGCAATATTATAATAATATCCAACAAGACATTGGTTGCATCAAGCTTCATGATCATTATGGATAATTTACTTTTATTTTTGTGATACATCTTGAATGATTAAAAATTAGGTTTTGCCTTACGTTTCGGCACGGATATATGCCAATGCAAGGTGGCTTTTTGATTGGCAATTACAATTAACGATTAATTGTAATTATTTACTTGAATTTTGAAATTACATAGACTCTGAAATTATGTAACTCTATTTTAATGCATAGCACTTGACACTGAATATAGTTATATAATTTCATAGTCTAAATTTCAAACCTATATATATATCAGTACACACTAATTGTAATTAACAATAAACAAGCAGTTGATGCGCCGAGAAAAAAAAAATAAAAAAAAAATAAATAAATAAATAAACAAGCCATTGATGAAGAGGGGCGTACCTCCTTTCGGAACAACTGGCAAAACCCAATTTTTAATCATTTAAGACCTATACTTTAATAATAAAAGAAATTATAAACAATAGAAAGTCTACTGTAAACCTTGAAGACTGAATATCTATTCTAATAAAGCTTTGCTAAAGACAGGAAGCTCTATTCAAACATGGGATAGTTAAAGGTTTTATTTCTTAAAAAACAAAAGGTATTCATCAATGGTCAACAAAATTAATTTTCTACATACACCTATTGTCACTAATTTACTAATAGTTATGTACTGTTAGTAACTATGGAGATTTTTTCAGAACAACAGACTGGGAAATAAATCTCGCATGACGATTTAATGAGATAATAAGATTTTAATAAGATTATTCATTTCGCAGCATTAAGTCGACAGATACGAAACCTTGTATTAACTCACCTGAATATTGAGTCATTCACATTCATCTGAAGCAAAAAAAAAAAAACAATCCTTATAGCCGGTCTGAAGTAATTTAATAATAATAAACAAAAAAATACTGGGGTGAAACACTCACACTATTTTCTTGGACTGTAATTATTCCAAGTCTTATTGACAATTCTCTTTGATGTACAAAACGTTTAGTTGGGTTGGCTCGTCTGTTATAAATTAAAAAGGTGGGACATACTTGAAAACCTAGCAGACGTACGACAGCCAGAGTCCTCTGTCCCAACACCTGAGAAAGCTTTTAATAGGATTTAGATTTCACCAAACTCTTAGATTTAACATCTAAGCGGTAAGCATTCCCCTTTTTGAGAAAATTTCAAAAATCTCAGAAACCTCATCTGTATAGGCGTATTTGATCTATTTTCTTCACTTTGGATTTCTAACAATTTTCTTAGTTTCCTTTAATATTAAATAGGTGGTACAAACCACACATTATACCAAAGTGGCACTCTGGAGTAAAGCCTCTCCCACAGAATTCCCAAAAAATTGAATTTTTCAGGAAACTAAAAGTTATAGAGATTTATATATATAAATAGTATGCAAAGATTAAAGGAAACCCTTAACCAATTTTAGAGAAAATCCCGAAAAACTGAAAAAAGAAAATTAGTTAAATCAAATTTACGATTGGTGGATTTTTGACCGATAAAGTCTGATGCGGTGGTGGTACCTAAGCGAAATATAAAATTAAAGCGTCATTCATTTTTTAAATGTTTATTCAAATGAACATATTGACCATTCGATAAAAACATTTTTTCGTAGTCTCAAAATATGTATTTCCAGGGATAACCAATTTCAGTAATTTGACTCGCAATACTTTCTCTTACTAGATACCTAATACTATAAGAGAAAGTAAAATGATAATAAGGTATTATCTTTCTAGACTGCATGTATTATCATCAAGATAAAACTATTTAAATCTCTCGTTCTATCAGCGCTCGCATAATTCTAGAAATGGGAGGAGTGTTCCATTGTAGTCCGTTTTTTTAAAGAAGGAATGAATTAGCCACTTCATTAGGAATTCAGATGGTGTCCCAAACAGCAAACCTACCAATGCGACCAACTGATGTTCAAACAATTTGGATTTGCCATACCCATTGGAAAAATGAGGAAATCTAATCACTCAATTTTATTATTTTTCAATCATTTCCATGATTTTAAAACTAGCTGATAAAAAAAGCCATGTTTTATAAAATGCAAATATCTAAATATATCTTTTAAGAGAACTTACTACATATGTTTTGTCGCAAAGGAAACATACAATTGGATTTAAAACTAATTAATAATCTATTCCATACCGGCAAAGCGAAAGAAGGTTTTTCTGCCGCAGATAGGTAATCATTGATAATGTTGAACATCGTTGAAATAAACGGATACAAATGGAAACATAAGTTTAAGTAGTAAATTAAAGTTTTAGTAAAGTTATCTGCTTTAATGATTTGGCTCCTATAAACTGGATCTTCGAGCTCTTGTTGGCGAAGTTGTTCTAGCCTGTACAAAACACAGTTATACCAATGTTAATAAAACAAATGAGTACAAAAGGAATTTGAAAAAAAAACGACAATATTGTCCTATAAAATTAAATAAACTTACTGATCAAACAAGCTGCGTATCTTTCTTTGATTTTCAAGGATATTGACAAATTTTGCAAGCAGATGTATGTCGGCTATACATACTATACATGGTTCTAAAATTTCGTTGAAATTCTCCATTTCCATGTACACTTTTACACCTAAAAACAAAATGGAAGTTTTAGGTATAAAACAAAACCTGAAGCCTGAAGTTTTAGGTTTTAATTGGGTTTCATTTGGAGTGTCCTTGGCTGATATGCGTAGATGACCATTGATGATGATAGTTGGCACTAAACGAAAAGCCACAGACACACTTAAATTAAAAATCATGAGAGAATAAATTAACCATATATTTTGCTGCTACAAAATTAAAAACAAAATAACAATATGAGATTTATTTAAGTATATAATTACGTCAATTGAAAGAAAATTCACCATTAGGTTACGCTGAAGAAGATTCAGCTACTGGCTAACGCTGTTGCCAGACTAAGAAAAAGCATCAGAGGTTTGGACTTGGAAGCAAATAATGTTTTCTAAATTCGTTTATGCCTGCAAGGAGCATCTGTTGCATACAGTTACTTGGGGATTGGCGACCTCATGGGTTACCACAGCTCAATACTCCAGCACTTCGTCAGCACAGTACACAATACACTTAAACTACATGCACTGTACTTTTTACATATAAGTACAAACACAGTACGCAAAGTAAGATATCCGTCCCTTGTTAATTGGCGTAAGCCAAGGGAGAAGAAAAGAATTAGCTCAGTCGGGAGGTCCCGCGTTCGAATCCAGCATGCTGACCTTATATTTTCTCTTCCCAGGAGTCACTGCAGCTCATTGTTCGATGATGGTCAAGTTTCTGTAGCTAGACAAACTACTCGAAGGCCAGCAGTGCACTGAGAAGGTTCCGAGGGGCACTAAAGAACTTTTAGTGGCAGTGCATATCCTTTTTAAAATAGTAATAATAAATTCTTTTACACCCTGATTGGTCTTTGACAATTCTAAATAGAAATTTTTCTGATATTTGGGTAAAATGAGATATTACTTACCAGGTAAAACGCCAAGCAATATCAACATGACACCATGATAAGCAGCAATGATCTGGGTCCATGGTCGACCTTCTTGGTTCATCAGTCCACATCTTAATAGCAAATTATAGGTCACTTGTAGTGATGAAAGTGTTTTAAAGTACTGAAAAATCCACAGAAAATACTATGAAAATATTTATATGGAAAGGAGGCCTGTTTAATGTTTAAAACAAAACACAAAACACAGTTTAAATCTAACTTTAAAAAACCCAACTAGGGTTTTACATATTATGCTTTCTTACCAATCAGTTGTCTCAAAGATCTGCACGCAATCAAAATTTTCACTAATTTTTCTTAATCCTCCAGCAGTAACCCCAGATCCCTCCACTCGCTGGCCACTCCCATCTGGACTGTTTTATTGTTATTGCCGGTTTTTATTATTATTATTGCTTATACTGAGCCCCCTTAGAGGAGTGAACTGCCAGATCTTTGGTATATTCCAGGTTAAAGGACAGACTTACATATTCACCGCAACACATACGAAAAAACATTGGTCAGTATTTGACTTATAATCGTAACATGTTCATATGTAATATCTATATGACTCAGGTTTTATAATATTGCAAAAACCGATAAATTTTGCAGAAACAGTTCCAGCGACTTTTGTTTGCAACTGAATTGAAAAAATTGCAGCGATTAAACAATCTAATTAAATTTGTAGTTATTAAAGACGAGACAGTTAATAAAAGCGTGACCACAGCTGGCCTTCAAATACATAAAACTGAAGAGATGATTTAAAGGACAGAGTCAAGAACAATGTGGACAAAAAAAAATTTATATAGACCTTGGGAAAACCGCGGTTATTACAAAGACTGTCCAAATAAGGCTATGTCTAGGCATCCAATCCCGTTAGTTAAGAGGGAGGGAATTTAGGAGGTAAAAAAGAGCTGCCAAAATGGCTCCCCCCTGCTTTCCAACTAGAGGTATGTGTTTCTGAACAAAAAATATCAAAACAGAAGACTCCAGTCAGCTTAAACTGGAAATCCGTTTAAATACTATCCGATGCATCCTTAACCGAAAGCAGCTTCTTTTTACAAGCGCGTTATTTTTAAGTATAATCCTATAAAGGAAATAATCAGTTAGCTTAAATCAGAAAGACTGTACAGATCAAAAAATTGGACGACGGTTACTGGAACCACTTGCTACTAATACTGGGAGTTTAGAATTTTAGGTAGGACAACAATTCAGCTGAAATTGAAATTCAAAAGATGTGAATATGGGAAAATATGAATTTAATCAATTCACAAATTACTCAGAAAAAGAATCCAAAGTTTTCCCATTTATTTTTTATTCGTTAAATCTATTAATATGATTTACCTTTAAAAATAATGCGATTCTAATTAATAAATAAAAAATATAAACAATAGTTATGTTTGGCCGATGTTAATCAAGCAAGCAAAAATATTTTGAAAAAAAGACCGTTAAAAAGAAAAATTTAACAGACAAATATCTTGCATGAACTTGTGCTTTTAAAAAAATAATTGACTATTAAATAAGACTAACGAACATTTGGAAAAGGGCACCAACAATTTGACAACAATGAAATTATAGAATTATAGCTTCAGAATTTCGAGAAATGGAGAGTTTTATGTAAATTTGAATATATTTTGTAGACAATTTTGTACAATCATATAAGTGGTAGGTCTGAAGTACATATTATGGTGGACTAAGACTACTGCCCTGAGGAGGAACACTAGTCGCTGCGGTGTGGAAAGAAATCGATTACTGTTCCATGAAATCGATTTCCGAAAACTTTACTGAAAATATTTTCTGGCTTCAAACAGGTGTTTTCGATGAGAACAGTAATTATCAAAACTAACGTGAACGCAATAAATTCTCTTAATGTAGTTAAAAAAATTATAAAGTTTGTATATTTTTACATTGTTAATTTTACAACAACCTTTTTAAAGATCAATCAGTATTGTATTAATATAAAATTAAAAATAATGTAAGATATAAGAAAATTCTAAGTTAAAAAAAAAATTAATAAAGTTTATCAAAACTAAAAGAATTACCCCACGAAAGATTGGTGCCATCTTTACCGATCGAGTTAGAACTGAACTCCGTGACCAGCACCTTCTTAATATCAATAACCCTCCCATTCCAGGCCATTACAGCTATTTAACTTACCTACTTGATTTTCAATATTTAAACACCCTTTAATTGCAGTCATTATCCAGCCCATATTGTGTTGCTGGTTTTTTTTTTTAAGTATGAAATATTTACACACAAAACACTGTCAGGAGAAATGAATAGGTATCTTATGTAAATACCAGTATCACTAGTAATTTAAAAAGAGTGTATGTAATTTTGTACAAATTACAGTTATTCACTCTTCTCCCCCGCATTCTTCGTACATGTTAGCATTATTTTTGACTCTTAAACCAAACTTCTCAGTTGGATTTTAAGAGCCATTGATTTTAAGATCATAAAAATATTCATAATGATTCAAACTTAATATGAAATCACTTTATTGCCCTAATATGATAATCTGATCCATAATTGACTAGAAATACTTTTGTTATTCGTGGAATACATGTTATATATTAATATATATACACTAGGGCGTTCCACCTCCCTAGCGCCCAACCCCTAAACGCTCTTAACAGTTTCAAGGGAATTCTGTGTCAAATGCAACAAACTGGCAAAACATCCGCCAGCCGATTTGCATATTAAAGCATTTTACGGGGGTTTGGACCCCCTGGCGCCTAGGTGCCCAACCTCTTGCATGAATGCACTTTACTCTGTTCAATATTAATTTTTTTTCCATCATTTCATTTAGTCATGTTATATACGGAGGGGGTCAAGAGAAAGCCAAAGTCAGCTACCTCGCACCATTTTAGAAAATTAAAGAAAAAGTGTAACAGATCTGAACCTATCTCATAGTATCTCTGATAATAAGTGTACAAATAATCAAGTTCGAGCTTCATGGTTTTATTTTATACTGTTAAAGCACACACAAGAAAAATACGCATAAATACATACAGTTTTTTTTATTTCCTTTCATTTTTTCTTTTAATTTAATTAAAATTAGACATTTTAATTTTCAAGAAGTGTTTTTTGTTTAGTTTTTAAGAATTAATTTCTTTAGTTACTAATAGATCTCTCTTTTTTCTCATAGTTCCTTTTTTTCTCTTTTCTTTCGCATAGTGTTTTTTTTAAATAATCTTCTTTATTTTATATAAATTTATCTGTGCATAGTGCAAATAAATTTGTACTACTGTGTAAGTATGTATTCCCTTAATTTTCTACAATGACAGTCAATAGAAACAGCTGAATAGTAGTGATAAAAGTTTATTTAACAGAAAACATTACAAAAATACAATTTTGTTTTTAAATTTAACAAAAAATTTAAATCGGCATGGTTTTTACGGTCCTCTGGAGTTGAAACATATAAATATAAACTCAGAGGGGAAATAAATCCTCAAGAAAATTAATAAAAATACATACAATCTCAATAAAATAAAATAAATTATCTCTCATTTATTAATTATTATTAACATTAACATTACTAACATTAGACAGCATTAATACTAAACATTAGAACAAGAGTTCCTCTCAAACAACAACAACAACTTAAGCTACAGGTTCATTGAGAAATTTTCCTCGAAACCTCCAAGATTCAGTTGTGTAACGGACCAGTGGGGCCAATCCATTCCATTCAGCAAATACACAAATCTTCCCAAAGAGAAATGTCTTTCCCCAATGACGGCTAAACTATTGGCGACAAGGTAGGGTAGGTTCCCACAAAATGAAAAGTATCCTCCCTCTCCTTAAGATCACATGAGGACATTCGTCATTGGACACTGTGTCATAGAGCTTATAATTAAGCTTCAGCAGTTCTCCTCTCAGCTTCAGAACCCAGCATACCGAAGATAAATCACTCCAATTAAATTAGCACATTTCAACTCAAGATCTAACAATTTATAAAGTGTAAACCTGTGAGTAGAGTTTGCTCTATCCTTAAACTTATTCCTTGCATTCACTCTCATGTGGTCTACCAAAGTTCTAATCTGAGGATCGAGGGAGTCGTATTAAAATTCAAGCCAAGTCTCTCCATCTGCTGAAACGCTCTTAACAGTTTCAAGAGAATTCTGTGTCAAATGCTGCAAACTGGCACCTTCTTTTATAATTTCCTCAGCAACTATGCGGGGGTATCTATGCCGGTCCATACCCAAGACTTTTCTTATATACCGAGCATGAAGTTCAAAAGTACCAAGAGGTCTCCAAGAGTAATATGTATGAAGGGGTATAATTAGGGAGCCTTGATAAAAAACCAAAAAACCCTTTCAACACACTCGAATTCTTCCAACCCCACACCTGCGCGCCGTAACAAAGAATGGCCCGTGAGCAGCATTAAGACCTGCAATTTTGAGCTTAAGGTTATTAAGAGGTCACAAATCAATCTTTTCCATATGACATTCAAAGCCAGTTTAGAAGAGTCTACTTCGTCTTGAAAATGGGGTTGTAGCGATAAATGGGAAGTAAATATTACCCCTAAATACTTGTATTGGTTGGTTAATAGTATCCATTTTTCGCGATCTGAAACCATCATTCATTTGATGTAACGCGACCGTCATTTCGGAATACCTTGATTTTGGATTTTTCCAGCCTAACCTCAAGATTCCATTTCTCACATTACTGCGCCAGTTTCCAGATACTACGCTGAAGACCCTGGGGACTTCTTGCAATGAGAACCATATCGTCCGTGTAAAGTAGGGCTTTGATTTGTACATTTTTCACATTTACACCAAACTCAAGCTCATCTACCATATCGTTTATATATAAAGAAAACAATAGCGGACTCAGGACACATCCTTGCCTCACGCCTCTGCTCACACAGAATGACTCAGATGTGATTTACCTTTCCATTTACCATCAGATGTCCAGATAGAAGAGACAGATCCAGAGTAGATATTCCTCAGCATATTCACAAATCGAGAAGAAATGTCAACATTAAGCAATTACAAATAAAGGGCCTCATGGCCAGCGCCCCATCTAGGGGCGGGCAACTCGGACATTTGTCCGGGGCGCCAAAATTTAGGGGCGCCATTTTGGCTTTAGGTGTGAGAAAAATATAGGTATTCCAATCAGCCAGTCAGTTGTTTCCTTCTCCATTTGTCATAGCGTCAACACTGCTGAGCTAAAAATCAGCCCCCTCCATCCAGCTAGAGAGAAAACAAGAAAGAGATTCTACTGCAACTAAACGCAAAACTTCTACTTACTCTCATAACCCCCCTCATAAATTCCTCCCATATAAACTTCTCAAACATTTACCAAAACTCTTACTCAACTTCACTAAAAACTCTTGTGATTATCATATTCATGAGCTATTTATATACTTGTGTTTACATATGTTTGTAATGTATTTATTTCCTACAGACTATAATAATTTATCTTTGTATATCATAATAAAATTTTGTCCTTTCAATATTATCGATTTTTAACTGTTTAGTTTCCTCTTACTACTCAGTCAAATTGTGATCTTGCCAAATTTTCGAAATGGAGTTTTGACCGGAAATAATATATTTTGCGATCCCTTGAATACGACCAGTCATAATCCCTCAGCCGGATTTAATTTTATTTTAATTTTTAAATTGTAATTTTTAATTTTATTTATTTTTTAATAATTTTTACGCAACGGCCTTAGAGATTTTCTTTAAACCTCCGATACTATCTAGGTACATATAATGGCGGACTCCTGGAAAAATTTTCTTGGAACATTTCTTTATTGGAAGGTCATGGATTAGGCAACGCCATGATTTCCTTTAAGACACCATTTCCATAAAATATACTTGTAATGGTGGCCGGCAAAAGGCTGGTGAATGGTGAGTTTATGATGTAGTGGAAGCACGAAATCGAAAAATAATAGTTTTTAAAAATAATTTAGAATATTTTATAATTATCTTACTGCTGTGAATTTAACTTCAAAAAGAGTGTATTTTAGTGTCAGGTAGTGTAAATTAGGATCATAGCAAATAGAAAAACAAAGGCACAAAATCCCGTTAGGAGAAACCTTTTGTAAAAGAAAATTCCCCCGCGCTAGAGAGAGAGAGCAATTCCAAAGAATAGAGTCTGCCATTAGCTTTCAAAGAGTAAAGAGTAAACAGTCTTAACTCAGCCTTCAATCAACTAAGTCGTAATTCTGCTTCCAAAGCCAGAACACTTCAGGAATTGCTCAGTGCCAATGATAGATATTTGCCTTTATTCTAGATAAACATCATTTTATAAAGATACAGTGTGATATTGTAATATACTTAAATTTACTAAGAGATAATATAATTATTTATAAAACAGTGGTACACTTCTTAATTATTATTACTAATACTTCTCTCTTAACCGTATATACATACAAGCCCTTTTCACTAAAACGCTCACGCCACAAGCTACCAACACATCATCTCACCAACACATTACAATGAACACGCATGCTCACTATTTACACTTGTACGTTATATTTTGCATACTTTATGTGGAGAGAGAGAAGAGTATCTTGGAGAGTGAACGAGCGAAATGTGAGAATGTTGGCAGCTCGATAAATGTAGAATGGTTTAGCGGTGGCTGTTGTTAAATGCTTATTGAACCATTGTGGCTAGTTAAAACTAACCTAACCATAGAATGGGGTGTATAAAAAAACAAAACAAATTTTTTATTACTTTTATGAATTTTTTAATATTTCAAAATGTAGCTGTTGTAAGCCATTTTTCTGATCCATTTTGGTAACAATAAATAGAGGTGTATTGGAGATCTATCAGTTAGTTTAAAATTAAATTTACATAAGATTTGTTGTGCCGCTCAGATATATACGTAAAACCCATATCACCAATTTTATGGCCAACAAAATGTCCACTACCAGCCGACCTACCTAGAGCATCCTATCAAACCCAAATGAGGAATTATGTTTAGCTATTTTCAACTTTATCACAATCAATAACATTTTACTCTAAAATAAACATATACATCATGTATAGTATAACAGTCATTAAAATATTCAATGTAAATAAAAAATACTAATACCAATCAGAGATAACAGTAACCATTATCTTCCCCCAAAATGAGCTGTGTGGCTAATCTGCTAACACAGGAGGCAAAAAAAAAAAAAAATTATGGCCAACCCAACTAAACATTGCAATTTTAAAGCAAATTTCTTGAATAAAGAATATTAATTAGAATAATAAAAAGTGGTGTCGCGACAAATTTTTTTCTCTATCTACTTTCGGTCTACGTCACTAAAAAAAATATATATATAGAAGAAAATTGCAATGTTGTACACAAATTAGTATTTTTAATTTAATTGGATGATAATAAAAAGAAAATAAATAATGAAGCCTTTTGTAGTCAGTGGTTCCTTTCATTCACAGGTGCCATGATAAATTACACGTACAAACGTAGTAATTCTACACTAAAAACACAAACACAAAGATAATCATCTCCTTCTAATATACCACGCCATTAATATCCACGATCCCCGGTACCTTGGTATCTATTCAACAGAACATGCAAAGGTGGCTTTCACTCTTGTATCTATCTCTCTTCAAGTCCTCAAATCTTTCCTTCTAGCTAACCGTACAACTTTTTCTCTTTCTCAACACACAACAACCTGCTGAGAATGCTATTTCTAATTCCTACTGCCACCCATTATTATTGCTTCATGAAATACTCCATTTCTTCCTTAAATAGAAGAAGAAGAAAAATCTGGTGTGAAACACCCACACAGCTCTCTCTTATTACTCCTAATTAACACAATTATATATAAAATGACATTCTTTAGACTTGGAATTTTACTCACTTGTGCCTAACCTAAGAGGTAGCGGATGATCACATTGTAGTCCAGAAGAGCCAGCAATTAGCATTGTACTAAACACTTGAATTTTGACGCCACAAATTTCGTAGAACTCCCCTAAATCATTTTTTTGGGATACAATGTTTCAAACAAAAGTGATACGAAGTTTAAAGAAAATCGCGAACAACTCAAAAAAATAAAATAAAAATGTTGCACTTTCTGTTGATAGATTTGCCGGAAAAATTCATTCATTAGATGCGGTGGTATGTAGTAACTAAACGGGTTTTCATGTGGTAAATTTAAGTTTTCATGTGATTTTCTGTTCACACACACACAGACCACTGGCTAAAAAGTGAACATTTGTCGTTGGTGGGGGCCCCTTAAAACATGTATTTCCGTTGAAAAGTGAATTTCGAAAATTTGACATGATCACAATACTTCCTGTTACTAGAAGGAAGAAAAATTGAAAAGACTAAAATTGCAGTTAATTAATGTAATTATAAGGTTGACAAAGAGTCTTGGGATTAGTAATAAAACTTTAATTACTTTAAAACTTTATATACAATAGTAATGAGAGGTACAGACCTTAATAATAGTTGAAATGCAACGTCATATATTACCCAGGGCTTCCTGAAATCAATTTTGTTTTTAATTTAAACAAATTAATAACCGCGATATTACAACGTTTCCGAGAATGCTTTATGAGAAAATATTATTGATTTAGTCGTATAAGAACATTATTTCTCTTTCCCTTATTTCCTGGTAAGAAGAACTATTGTAATCGTGTCAAATTTTCGATATCGAGTTTTCACCGGAAATAAACGTTATGTTCGCCAGAGTTTGAATTAGAAATCAGTCTGCCCATGTGAACAGCACACCTTAAAAAAAAAAAAAATTTCAAACAAAGAACAAACTCAATATTCCGTTTGAATATGCGACAGTATTCTATTCCAGATTTCGCGAGCTCCGAACAGAAGCAGATGCACTCAAAGTCTCATTGCGCTCCCCGTTTGCACTCTTACATCAGCCGTGCCCAATTAATGAATAGAGTGCCAGAGCCCTATCGGTAATCTCGCCTACAGATGGAACAGCAAGGATAAGAGGTAGACAAAATAGTCATGTATGCTTAATATCTCCATTCCATGATCGAAGACCAACAGACTACAATCACATGAAAGAAATGGGTGGAAAATGATGGATTTTGTCATTTTCTCTCAGGAAATGATTGTCATGCCTCCGAAGTGTAGAAGTAGTTCCCAAGGAATTCTGGAAAAAAAAATTCGATGCGTAAAAACTAGCTTGGGATTAGAAAAGAAGCAGACAAGACGTCCGGAGTGTCAGGATTGGCTTCGTATCGAGAGATATCTTTGATTCCAAAAACCCCAGCGCCAAATTTGAAAACTCGACAAAATTCCTACAAAGAGGGTCTGCTAAGAGCCCATTTTGTGGTAATGTTTTCGTAAGAAAGCCGTCCGTAAGAAATCAGTTCCCTTCTTAACTCACATTCATCTCTATCCCCCCTCCCAAAAAAAAGTTTCAGTGTGAATGAGCACATAAGCCCTCCAAGAGTAAAATGCTTTATTCCTACCATACCGCTGCTGGACAAGATGCTTTATTTTATGAACCCTTTTTCAATAGTCTCAAAAGCAGTTCGAGTTTGTGGTATTTGTCATTAATTTTATTTGAAGCATTTCTCCGGGAAAAACCTCATGTAAGGGGTTTTTGGAGGAGTGCAGGGCTTATGTTTTCCTACTAAAACTGATATTTTCGTTTATATTATGGATGCATTTAACTGAATAATAAAAATTAGAATAAAATGGTTTTTTTGTCTTTGATGTTTTATTTGAATACATTATTACATAATATACTCTTTATTGGGAGTAAAGAATTTGAAGTGCAAAAAAAAGCAAAAACTCACCATCTTGTTCCATCTGAGAGTGGACTTAACTAATAAAATTTACAAATGTTTATTTGTCTGTATGTATATTATGGAATATATAATAATAGTATGCAATAATAATATTATGTTTAATAGTGTGTAATATATAATATAGTATTATGTATATTATATATATATTTCTATAATTTACAATATTTTTCGTTATTTATTTATTTTTATTTATTCACTTTCACACATTAGATTGTCTAAAAAAATAAACTAGGTCCATTATTGAGCATATACCTTTTCCAGATCATCCGGTATATCGCTATTATTTGCTCTTCTTATCTCGTTTTTACCAGCAAGCAGTATTCTTATAGATTAGTTTGTATTGCTATTGGTTATTACCAACTATTTTAGTGTCAAGCTGTAAGATATTAACATCATAATGCATACTTCGTCACAAGAGTACTAATTTTTATTAAGCGTCATTTTTACAATTGAGTATGTTCGTATATTTCAATATTAGATATCTAATCGATGTTACACATTAAATCTATATACACTCACCTTGCAAAAAATTCCGGCTACTTGAAAAATTACAATTTCTATGCATAGTTTTCAATTTTTTAAATAATTTCTACAATGTCTACAACTGATTTTCAGAATAAACCAAATAAATAGGATTATATAGGAAATTAAAAATAATTAATTAAAAAAAAAGTGAATCTGGAATTTTTTTTTTTTTTTTTAATTTTTCATTATTTTCTTAGTGGAATAGTGCTGATATCGAGTATTACCTCCTCTTCTTGCCTTAGAGCCCGTTCGCCTTGACGTGCCCTTTCTTGCTCCTGAAACGTCCTAGCAAGGACTCTCCTATCTCTTATCCGTCTTCCAAGCATATCCCACAGATGCTGTATGGGATTGAAGTCAGGGAAGCTGGTTTAGGAAGTTACTATTGTGGACATTAAGAAAGGCCTGCACTGTGTGGAGTGTATGCGGACGAGAGTTAGCACAAACTCCTTACCTATCTCCGGCATGATAGAGACCACATGTACTTGCAGTGTATCCGCCAAACACCGAGTCCTCGAATGATTACTAACTCCATATGTCTTTTTAAACAGATACCTGCCCAATATTTCAGAGAGCCTCGTTGGAAAGGCTTAGTGAGAACAAAATTGCATTGTGCGAATTTCTCACCTCTTCTCCTCCACACTCGCATGGCCATCTGGAGCCCTTAAGGCAAACCGGGACCCTTCAGTAAAAAATACACTTGCCCACTGCTTCATAGACCAGTTGATCAAGGCGAGAAATTTGGTGTTCGCTGGTTTGTTCTGGCCCTGGAGTGGGGCCAAAAAGCATCAAACCTTGCTCATTGAATATCCTTCGAGTTGTGGTCACGGAAGATTACGGAAAATGTCTCTGATACTCTTTCGAGTTGTACTTTCAGAAATTTGAATACCTCCAACTTCATGGAGCCGATGAACTAATTCAACAGCTGTCAGATGACGATTTCGTAAAACTGTCATTGTCAAAAAACGGTCGTCCCGCTGTTCAGTGTCCCTTGGACGCTCTAAGCCTGGCCTTCTTCAGTATGAGAGCCTGTTTCTCTGTAACGTTCCACTGCATCTGAAGGTTTGGTAGAGAACACCAACAGCAATGTCTGCATACCCGATAAGTCCTACAGCATTACTAACTGCATATGTCTTTGTAAACAGATATCGAAGTACTACAGCACGTGAGACATCCTCCAACCTAAGGGCCATTTTGAAATCGGAATTTTTAATTTTAATTGTATTAATCAAGGGACAAGCTAAAGCGAAGTTAAAGCAAATAAAACAATTCGAACTGAATAAAAGTAAACAAATTGGTAATAAATGAACACAAACTAGTAAACATTTTGATTTATTTAATATTTTTAATACCACAAATGTAATGTACAAAGTCCAAATTATTCTAAAAATGTTAACTATTAATTGCCAAAACCAAATAACTGGTGAAAACAGACCAGACAATATTATATTATTTATTAAATATAATTTTTTAAGTAACCGGAATTTTTTGCCGATGAGTGTATATAGACAGTACAATACAGGACAATACAAACTTCATTGCTTTCAAAGATACAATCCCATAGCAATGAGTTTGGCCATCACTAAAGAAATATAAGTAAAATTTAAAATAATTAGACATAATTAACAAAACAATGGTTATAATAACAAAACCAATTACAAAAAAAAGTTGTGTAAGGAATACCAATTAAAGAAGTGAATAATTCAACATAACCTTTACTCGAATTGGATATAAGTAAATTACAAAAATATAAATATAATAAAATGCCCGCAACAAAAAAAAAAAAACTGGAAGTAATATCGAAAAAAAGAGAAGCAAACTCAATCAAAATTATCATCACGTATGTACAATGTTTACAGAGACTTGGAGTTTAATTTATTTATTTATTTATTTTAATAAATGGTAAAATAAGGCAAGAAGTGGTACTATTATATTGAGGCAAGTTTTCTAATCTTCAAACTATTGATGACATACAGGAAAATATGGTCATTACTATTATCATCCATCGTAAACAATTTGATTATTTTTATCTGATAAATTGTCAAATTTGTTTATATAACATTTTTTTAATAATATGAAATAAGTATGAATTTCTGAGTAAAGAAGTGAATAATTCACCATAACCCTTACATAGGACATAGAAAGATAAAATGTATTATATTATAATAATCTAGATTACAGTGTACAAGGAGATTCTATTTGAAATTTCGCTGAATAATTTTTATAGTTAAGCCTGTTCGTATAATAATAATAGCGCTTTATTTGCAAAAAGAAAATATACAAAAGAGCAAAATTTTTTTTTTTTAAATATATATACATAAATATAAAAGAATAATAACACTTTACGGCTTTGAATAATCCGTCAGCCGGGGACCTGTTCGTATATTTTCCTGAAATTCTCAATAGTGTGTAATTCTAGGGTTTATTTATATGGCTACTAACTGTGAGATATTCCCTCATCGTTTCCCAATGTACTAATATTTCTGTAATAAATATTAAATTTATTATTGATTGCGGCATCTATATCTTGGCTGATCAAATGGTTTTTTTCTGCTACATGTTAATAAAATTTTCCCTAACTAATTTTGCATCTTGACTGATCAAGATTTCTTCGGCACCTATCCCAACTAGATAATGATATATATAGATATATAATATATATATAACTCATAAATTAAATCGACGGAAAAGTTAAAATGCAAATACCTTGGACACTATTGAGAATCGGGCGAGAGTGAATAGAATATATTTTGTTGCATATGAGCTGCTGAATCACCTCCCGATGTTTCGACCTCCGCTCCGTGTACATCCTGTATACATAAAACACCTATGGTGCACTCATACATGAAAAACACTTGAATTTCCGGGTTAAAATCGCGTTTCCTAAAAACAGACGTTTCGCCCATATGGTAATAAGCCTCTTCAGGGACGTTTCGCCCATATGGTAATAAGCCTCTTCAGGATCGTTACGCCTTTAAAGTCAATAAGGCAATAAACATTATCAATGTGGGGGGGGGGGGTCATGAAAATTGCCGTGGAAACTTAAAAGAATCATAACTCTCATATATACTCATCTCAAAACAGTGTGAAAACTGATTTTGGTGGCAAGTCTGTGTTATCGCACAGTTTATCCAGATATCCTGCCGATGGGCAAACACCCGAATCCGGTCATGTCCATTAAATGAGGCAAGCTATTATGGGAGAAATCTCTGAGGGTTTATAAAAGAGGAGCGCCATTTCAGTTAGTGGTCAGAGCTGTGTGTTCCGCCTAAATACAAAAACAAAATTCGAAGTTGGAACTTCTTCCAAACTTATAGAACTCCGTTAAAACTCAACTTAATTTAGAAAATCAAACACAATAACAATACTTCTTGTTACTGCACTAAGCGGAAGTAACAGCTGACCTGGTTCGTCTACTTCTGGTTGGTGTAGTTTGTTGTAATCCCTAGACCGTAGCATTATCTAATCATTCGTTTGTAAATTAATTAACATTGTTAAGTAAGAATAAAATCCTTGCATCACCTAAACATACAACAAATATTTTTATGTTGTCATATTGTAACATTCACAAAACCATAAATTAAATAATTTCAGAATACAAATAGACATGTCATTGCTTATCCAATCAGCTTTGTGTGTATTTTTGTGAATGTCATTGCTTGGAATGGTATTGAAACGGACTACTCATCCTTCGACTCCTTTAGTTTTGAAACAATGTTTTTAGGTGCCATGGAGCGTTTCTTATTAGCATAGAAAATTGAATTAAGAGCCGAAAAATGCTTGGACTTCGGATCATGTTGATTATAAGGGTGTAAAAAATCGAGTTTGCTAACCGATTTTACGCAGTCAGGACTTTAGTCATCTAGGGGCTAGTATATGTTATAAGAGGACGCTCAGGTGAATGCTGAAATGCCTACACAAGTCGAGCATTGAAAATTGAAAAATTTCCCCTTTACGCCCTTGCCGTCGGCACTTCAGCCATACCGCTTTCTGCACCCAAAAATGTAGCGCGGAACGAGCCCAGCCGCAGTCAATATCTTTCAGGAGTGTTTCCCATAGGAAACACATATCCTGCAGAGCAGATCAAGTGTCTAAATTGTTGTGGTGGTTGGTTCCGCAGAGCTGGAAAGCATCAGAAACATTTTCCGTGGTAGCCTGCTTCATTTTGTGGTCATCGACCGGTTTCGGGCATTCGCCCATCTTCAGGGCGAACTCTGCACAACACTGCTCTGTGCAAGTCTGTGTTGTCACCCTGTCTGAATAACGCATCCTGACCACAAAATGAAGCAGGCTACCACGGAAAATGTCTCTGAAGTGTCTAAATGTTTGGCGTACATATTTACTTCATGGTATAGCTTATGGTTCTTGGGCAATGCCTATTCAGCATAAATGCTACTGCAACTTGCCTAGTAAGCAATTTAAGGCCAGGTACAAATTTACTTGTGGAGGCCGATAGGCGGCATTCTACCATCGAAGTTTCTGAGGTTCTGCTCTTATACCTGTTTCTCTGAGCAGCCATCCCGTAACTCCAAATACAGCATTCACAATCCGTTTACAAGAACGATTGATAAGGGGTATTTGGGTTGAATCATATTTGCCTCTATCTTGGCCGGCCAATTTTTTAGCATTCTCGTTTCCTTCAAAATGCGAAGTAACGCATTGCAACACAACTTTTTTCCCTGAGGAAATCATTTCGCTAATGAGTTATTTGCAGCAAAGTGCATCCGGCAGAACCGATACGTTGAAAGAACTTTTATGAATCTTTAGGTTTGAATAAGGAAGACAATGTTTGCATGTTGTATTGTCATTTTTGAAGGGCTAAGTGCTAAGCCTTAACATCATCCCTGAAATTTGTAACTACTCTCCCACGGGAGCACACTGCTGGAATTTTGTAGTTGAAAGTGAAAAAAATAGCGCCAATTGCAAATGCAGAACTCTTAGAGAGCATCAATGTTTATATTCAACCAATTATAGAAATGCTTACCTTAGCGAGACACACTAAATTGAAAGTAATCAATCCTCTAAAATTAAAAGCAAGTGGTCTGGCGGTGACTGTCATTAAAATTAGCAACTCTTTCCTTGCGGCCGGCTGTTCTTCATACCATGAGCCTCTGTACGAACTTTCGTGTAATTTCTCAATCTGGTAAACATTACATAGATTTATTTTAATTTGTAGTCGACAATAAGATGATGATTGAATGGTGTTGGATACACTCACTACATACATAGTTTTATTGAGCTATAACTATGTATCGTATAATATACGCGTGAGTTTAAAGATACTAATCTATGTGTTTATTTAATGAGCACATATAGAATAGACTTTAAATGCGTGTATTTAACATCTGCGAGGTTAGCTTCATTAAAAAATGTAAACGAATATAAATATTGCCAAAAAAATATGTAACACTCAATAAAAATGTTTCTTTTTATTATGAGTGTCCGTCTATTATGTATCTATGGCTGTCAAATTGGCATTCTAAACAAAACAACAGTATTCCACTATAAACTTTGCTCCCTCGAGAAACATGCTTTGTTTCTAATGACAAATTGACGCCCAACTTTATCTTTGTTATTTTTTGTAACAAACTGTGCTCCTTCTTTTTGTTTTCTTTACAATACTGTGTTTGTCACAAAACTGTAATGTTTTAGCAGAAAATCATGTGTCCCGTAAGTGACCAAGGTCAAGCTGTTACAACTTATTAATCATGAAATCGAGAAATGTATCTTCAAGCCGCGTGTATCTTTTCCCCTCATGGTAATATAGCAAATAATCAAGGAAATAATAGAAAACCAATTATTAAATTCCAGTCTGCGGAAATCAACCGTAGAGTGCGTATTGAACTTCCCTACGGCTGTGATATATAGACTGTTACTTACATTTTATTCACTTTCTTTTTCTTTTACTTTTCACAAGTTTTTGATTGTGTTGGTTTTTATTTCCTTACTTTTTCTTTTCAGGGATTTTTTTTTTTTTTTAATTTAAGGCGCGTCAACATCTGTGATCATTAGTGCCTGGAGCCTTCTCAGTGCACTGCCGGCCTCCGGACCGTGTTCTCTCCTTACAGACAACATTGCCCATCACCGGACATTGAGCTGTAGAGCTCCTAGGAAGAAAAAATCTAAGGGCAGCACAGCTAAACTCGAACACAGGTCCTCCGCGTGGGAGTCCAGTACACCTAACCACTTAGCTATTCCCTTCCCTCTATTATTTTTATTAAAGTTTGGGTTGAACCATTTATTTTATTTCTACGCGTTATTCTATTATTATCATTATTAAACAGTGATTTTCTTTTTAGTTTTCTTCAAAAAAGTTCAAGTTTATTATTTTCAAGCAGAAGTACCTTTTTATTTCGTATTTTTAGTTACTTTTTTAGATAATAATATCGTTTTTTATTATTTATTATTATTTCCTTCTTTCCTAATTGGAAATTATTATTTTTTTTTAAATTTAATATGACAGTAGGGGACAGGTAGGGGTTCCACCGGACATTGAATGGAAACTGAAGGGGCTAAGGGAATGGATAAAGGGAAGGTGAATGTTGGAAAAAATAATGAATTGGATGATTAAGTATTCCTGGGGAATATCGATCTGAGGATTTGGGGCCATATTATGTTATAGAAAGTCTAAAAAAAGATAAAAAGGGAATTTCCAGAATTCATCAAATGTCTATTGGGAAACTATTATATGCAAATCATCCTGAAATTGCGAATAATATTGATTCAATTAAAAAACTGGGAATAAACAGAATAAGAATCAAATTGAATAATGGGGTTTCTGCAAACAAACTTATAATCTCTTGTTCTGAAAGAGAAATGATTTAATGCGTATATCTCTAGATACTTATTACGAAGCAGAGCTGTAATAAGAGGGATAAATACTGAATTAAGTGACAATGAAATTAAAGAGGTTATTAGAGGTCCTATGGGTCATAAATATGAAATATTAGATTTAAGACGATTAAAGCGAAGGGTAACAGACAGAGACAAATTAAATTAAATGTATAACTACTCAGTGTTGTTAATTACAGTAAGGGGCCAGCACATACTCAATATATACATTAATTAAGATGCAATGTTCATAATTATATTCAAAGGATTAGACACTGTAAAAAATGTTTGAGATATGGACATTTTGAAGACCAGTGTAAAGGAAGTATTAGTGTGAAAAATGAGGGTAAAGTAATGAAAGTAGGTCTGATTGTATGCTTCAGAATGAGGACGTGTCCCTCGGCCGGGATTGAGGTCATTCTCAATCTCACACCGCTCCACCTAGGGGTGGAAAGTGTGGCGAAGGGAGCCCTCTTCAGAATCTCTAGGGAGGGCGTGGCGGATACGGGCTAAGCTCTAGGGAGCGGAGATTTCCTTTTGTCGGCTCCTTCCCCTGGAACCTTCCTAGAGATAGTATGACTAAGAAATATAGTTTCGTTAGAAATTTTTCTACGAAGCTAAGCACGAAAAGGGAGTGGAGCGAAGGATCCGCCCGGGCTAGTATTAGCAAGCATACCACTAAGTGGTATAAGATGGGTCTAAGACCCTCGAAGGAACCGGGGCAGGGGTGTTTGGGCCTAGAACCAAACACTCGGAACCCATGGGCAGGTTTCCTAGCATCTTCCAGGCGGAAATTCACGCTATTGGAAGGTGCGTTCAGTTGAACCTTGACAGAGGATATCGGAATCAGGAGATAGTTATCCTATCCGATAGTCAGGCGGCCATTAAAGCACTGAGTTCTCATGTTATCAGTTCTAAAATGGTATGGGAATGCCTAGGTAAGCTTAATGACCTAGGCAGAAGAAATAAAGTTACCCTATATTGGGTGCCGGGACATGTCGGCGTGGAAGGTAATGAGGTAGCCGACACCCTGGCAAAAGAAGGCGCTGTATCTCCTCTCATTGGGCCAGAGCCCTTTTGTGGAGTCAGTGACCAAGTGTACTCTTAGAAGAAATCAAGAAGGAGGAGGTGGCGAAAAGAGCTCGTCTCTGGAACACCATGCCGGGACTGAGGCAGGCCAAAATCTGTCTGGGT
>JAAEAF010003401.1:0-28277 GCA_011037195.1 Triatoma infestans | reverse complement strand
AGTAGGGTAAATAGGAGGCCTTTGGCTCAGTAAACATGGCGGCCAAGGAGGAAGAAGAGGTGTGATTGGTTGAAAGGGGGGTGGGTAGAATGGTTTTATGAAAAGGAGAGGACCCCTCTCTTCTACTCCCTCTCGCTCAAACGCTCTCTCTCTCTGAGTCGTTTTTCTGGTTCTCTTCTCTAGCTGTCTGGAGGAAGAAGAGGCGGGATGGGCGGGGGGGAGGTTAGAATAATTGTATGAAAAGGAGAGGACCCCTCTCTTCTACTCCCTCTCGCTCAAACGCTCTCTCTCTCTCTGCAAAAAGTCGTTTTTCTGGTTTCACTATTTCTCTAGCTATCTGCACATCATGTCTATTTATTAAAATAAATAAATAACAGTTGACTTGCATATTTAAAATAAACATTTTATATCTGTACATCAACCTTTATGCACTAAAAAGCTGATAGTCTTTTACTACTATATTACAAACCAAAATTGTTTTTTATTTCATTTAATGCTCACAGTGTGACGGAGACACAACAATGGCAGATCGTTGGATGGATATTGTAAATAGTGAAAATTATCAAAAGTTTATATCGAAATTATCTACTATTAATCTTCACAACATTGAATTAGCTCAAAGATTTATTGACTTAAATAGAAAATTATTGAAAATGGAAAAATATGCTGCTGAATTCATTGAAAGAGCACCTAACAAACATTTTAAACAATGCGTTTGGTCGAACCCTGACCAACAGACGGGGCCAGATACATGTCATTGTGTACTCATATCATTCTTGTCCAAGGATATTGATAATAATTTAAATGGTTTGGTGATAAGTGGGGATCTTTAAACTTCAAGTGATGTGAACTTTTTTTGAATCAGTTGCACACAAGCATGGCTAGATGTGAAATGGGTCTACAACTGACTACAAGTTTTCCACTCAACAAAAACCACTCTAAGGTATTAATAACTGGTATCTCCCAAGATTATGTGCCTCTGGTAGCGGTGAGGTCGAGAAAAGATGTTATTTATCTACATGTTGAAGACTGGCTGACTCTGGAGTCAAACATTCAGACTTTCAATGACTTCTTCAACGGAAAACAAGCAATTCCTCCAAATGAAATTAACCTTAAGAATGCAACAATATATTTTCTTAAGTTTACATACAAAGTGATTTCCATCCAGGGAAAAGCAACTTGGTTGGAAGATCTTCTAAGTTTTCAACCTACCAAGATCAACCTACTTAGAAATGAATACTTAAAACTTCAAAGCCTGTTTGAAGATGTAACTTTTCAGTTAAATTATCTGTCAAAACTTTGTACTCCTAATACATTCTTTCCATATTATCAAAAAAAATAAACAATTTTACTCACCAACGCAAGTTTTATATTTATTTAAACCTCTAGTTTAAAAAAATTGTTAATTGTTAGAATAGTTAAGAAGGAAATCATAAAAAAAATCACATACACAAAGAAATTATTAATTTATTAAATTTTCTGTTCTTATCCAAGTAGGCTTTTTAAAGCCCAACCATCGTACATAAAGCTTATCATTTTTCCGTTTTAATATTTTTTCTACAAGATATACATCTTTATATTTAGTTTTCTGCAGTTCTTGGGTATAAAATGCTCCTTGAATAGACGTCCTGTCAAATCTTCCAACAAGTAAGTATATGGAATAGTCTCACGAACATTTTAAATTTTAAATATTTCAGTACTCCAATTGGGTGTATATCCTCTGCTAAATAGAGTTCTTCTTTTCGAAATTCGTACATAGTCACCTTTATTAAATCGCTGTTTATCTTTTCGTTTTACTTTGGAAGAGTAAACATTAGCTAGTAAGACTTCTTCGTTATCAGAATTTACTTCTGATGGTGTCATACCCACCGTACGGTGTACTTTGTTGTTGTAGCTATTTATGAGATCTGATAAATGTTTTGTATAATTGTAGTTACCTTGAAGACTAAACAATCGATACATCATAGATTTAAAAGTTCTATTAAATCTTTCAACAATTGAACTTTTAATTTGGCTGTAAGTACTGTAATGATTTATGTTGTGCTTTTTCATGAGCTTCTTGTAGGAAACATTGTAGAATTCTTTTCCATTATCTGTCTGAATATTTTTTGGTACTCTTCCAGCTGAATTAAAAATACTTTCCATAGCTTGAGTGATATCTTGAGCGCCTTTGGATTTAACAGGTTTCACCCAGGCGTATTTTGAAAAACAATCAATCACTGCTAATATGTATTTGTAACAATTATTTTGGCGAGCATATGGTATCATTTCCATTAAATCAGCCTGCCATAAGTCATCACCACCTTTGAGCAATGTACGTCTTCGAGGGTAGCGTGAACGTGCTGGCCTATGAAGTTCAGCAACTACAGCCTCCTTGAAGGACATAGTTTTTGGTACTTTATCCTTTACGGAATCTCTCACATCTGATCTTTATTTCTAAAGATTAAATCTTATATTTAACCACAACCCTTAAAAACTTAATCGAAAATTGTTTTAAGTTGATTGGCTGTTAAAGGAATATTCGGATTCAATGCACTCAGTCTGTTTTTTATTGTTTCAAATAAACGATTTACATAATTCTGAGTCACTAGTTTTCTAGCCTGATCATATGTTTGTAAAAGATAATTTTTTGTTATGAAATGTTCATCTAGATAGTTCTGAAGGTACAACTTGCTTACCAAATCTAACTGATCTATATAACTTTCCAAGTAGGTTTTAGTAATAAATTCATTTTTTGTAGTAACATACTTTTCCAGATATCTCTTATTTACAGCATCGGAACCACTTAAAGGATCACTCACTCCCACTAACCGTTTATTTTCAAAATAAATATAATCACCATCTTCATCATCACTTGCATGAAATACTTTCTTGATTTGGGGTAATGATCTACCAAACTTGTCAACAGGCATGTTATTCTGTGGTGGTTAAGCTAGCAATGAACAATTCCCCATACCATACCAGTTTAATAAATAATATTAGCCTCTCTCAGCTCTTCAATTACGGATTGAATTTCATTTTCATGTCCTGTATGACCTGCACTGGTTGAAGCATATAGTAGCCTAAGTCGATCTACCAGTTCGTTGGGATCATCCCAATATTCATAAATACTTTGACCTTCCCACATGCCTTTACCAATTGTTTCCCTCGATCTTAGCGGGTATTTACCAGGTCTTGTTGCAATCAAAGTCAGAGGTGTTTGTCTGTTTGAAGCAGTTGCTGGTGGAGTATACCTAGTTTGTATTGAAATTTGTTCCGGTGATTTGGAGGGGGGCTTGAAAAGAGGAGCGATGATATTTCTGTATTTCCATCCTCTGCTGGAACTCATTCCTTTTTCTTCACTAAACTGTCGCTTATGCGCATTACTTCTAATTAAAATGTCTTTATAACTGTCTAAATCATTTTCTGAATATTCTGTCGGTTGTTTTAAAAATAACAATTGTAACAAACCTGGTGTACCTTCATACCATTTTCCATTTACATTAATATCATCACCATCTATGGTTACCTGAGCATTTCCAATGGTCATCCCACCTTTTGGTAGGATTCTAATTCCATATCTATCATCAAAATCTCTAGGATCGGCACTAATTATTTTCAGTAAATATGGTTCTATTAAAGAGCCAATATCTTCTTCCCCTCTTAAAGTTTTCTCCAATTCCTGTTTATCAATTTTTCTTACGTACTCTAAAGGAGTGATCTCTTCTACATTTTCAAACGTTTCTTCTTGTTTTATTGGGGCAGTATACCTTTTCAGGTGCACAGGAGTAGAAGCTTTAATTGGTGAGTGTAAAGGTTCTTTAATTAGAGATTCTGTTTCTGTTGAAACATCTTTAGTAGAAGGTTTAACCAGTGATTCCATTGCAGTTGAACCCTCCTTTTTCACTTTCAGAGGTAGATAATCTTGTTTTACCCGTTTTCCCTGTTGAATCAGCTCTTGTAGTGGTTCTGTTATAGGTTTCAAACTCTTTTCTAGTTCTTCCTGAGATGATTGAAGTCCACGCTTCATACTTTTGAATTTGTTGCGTAGAGATTTAGAAGTTTCAATAAGTTGTTTAGTAACCTTGGGATCCATAACGGAATGAGAAAACTATTCTACTACCAACTTATATATAGATAAATGTGTCCAACCCCTTCCGAAACCTACCATTGTTAGAATCTCTTGTTTTGTCCAGAGTTATAAATCCATGCGGTTCCTCCCAGCATATATAACACATTTGTTTAAATTTATCAAATGGTACGTTGGGAGAACTTATATGATCACTGTAAACATGTTTTAAATTTAAATCATCCTGTTTGAACAATAAGATAAAGTTGGCGTTGTCACGAATAAGATGTTTAGGGATCCTGGCATAACTTTGGCAAAGATAGAAGCAGTCAATGTTCTTGTGACGGCCCATACTAAAATATTTCCTAATATTTTCTTGCTCATCCATTGAAATATCATCAAATACTATGACAGAGTTTGGTTCTGCGTTATCAGGAGTAATTATTTGTTGAGTGGTGTTTACTGTATGGAATCCTATTTCTGGAACTAGTTTAAAAATCTCTTCTAAATATAAATATTTCTCTTGTTGAAGCGACTGACTGCATATGTATATGTGTGTGAATTTCAGCCCATTTGGTTGTAAAAGCAAACAAGCCATAAGATTGGTTTTACCAGAGCCTGAACTTCCGCAAATAAGTGCTCGGATATTATCAGGCAGTAATGCTCCATGACGATTAATTTTCACATGGTCACCAATTGAATTATTCAGGAGATTGCAGATAGGTAAACTTTCGTTTTGCTTCTCTAAACGCATATTGAACATGTTTGGTAAGGGGGTGTGATATATATATATATAGTTTCAGATCCCACTAATGCCATCATTATGAGAAGAAAAACTGTTGGAAGAGGTCTTATAAATTCAGTGATTAACAAACTACCTTTTGAAGTGCACATACCCGGTTATAGATTTTGCGGTCCAGGAACTAAATTACAAGAAAGATTAAAACGAGGTGATAGAGGCGTTAATCCTTTGGACGAAGCCTGTAGGGAGCACGACATTGCATACTCTCAACACAGAGATCTAGATTCACGGCATAAGGCTGACCTTATACTCGCTGATAAAGCTTGGCAAAGAACAAAGGCTAGTGACGCATCTTTTGGTGAGAAGGCATCAGCCTGGGCAGTTACAAACGCAATGAAAGCTAAAGTGAAATTGGGTGGTGGGGGGAAAAAGGTAAAAAAAACTATTAAAGATGTTATAAAAGCAGCACGTGTGACTTCACCTTTATCGATTAGTGGTGCATCAAAGAAGGCTCTAAGAAAGGCAAAAATGTATTTAAAAAATTCAAAACCATCGAAAATACCGAGAGTTTTACCAATACCAAGAACTGGTGGAATTCTTCCGTTTATAGTCCCATTATTTGCGGGATTATCTGCATTAGGAAGTTTAGCTGGTGGAGCATCAGCAATAGCAAAGGCAGTAAAGGACACCCAAGTTGCAAGGGATCAGTTAGAAGAAATGAGAAGACATAATAGAAAAATGGAAGAGCAGCAAATTGGTCAAGGATTTTATCTTAAACCATATAAAAAAGGATATGGACTTTACATTAGAAAAAAACACTGACTACTTCCTAACAGAGCACTCACAAACATAGAATTAATGAAATATGCTAAAAATGTTCCACACTTTAGGGGCGTGACACGCTACCAAAATTTCCTAAAGCTGAAGAATGTGCTGTTGTAAATCTAGATTCAGCGTACAATGTTGGAACTCACTGGGTAGCGTATATTAAAAAAGATAATCAGGTTATGTATTTTGATCCATTTGGGAATCTTAGACCACCATTAGAAATATTAAGTTATTTTAACAACTGTGAAATCATGTACAATCGTGAAAGATATCAAGACTGGAATACGCCTTACTGTGGACATTTATGTTTAGAATTTCTCTATAATAATGCATAACAAAGTTTGCGGACATTAGTCATGTCTTACACTTTTACCTTAACAGGTACATCCAGCATCCTTAGCGCTGATATATTTCCACCAATTAGTTTACTGGACGGAGCTGACTATAAGATTGGCTTACTTAGCTTCCAATCTTATAACTCAATTCCAAATATAATTGAAAATGTAAACAATAAATTTTATTATGGTGACAGAGTGATTAGTATTCCTACTGGGAACTATGAGGTTGAAGCTATAGCAGATTATCTAAAAAGAAACATGGAATCACCTGATTCAATTAAAATGAAAGGAAATGTTAATACTTTGAAAATTGAGTTCAAGTGTACACAACCTGTTGATTTCAACAAAGAGTATTCAATTGGTCCTTTACTAGGATTTACTCAACATAAAGTGTTGGAGGCAAACATTACTCATAAATCAGATGAGCTTGTAAAAATTCACGGTGTAAATACAATTGCTGTAAATTGCAATATAGCTGCAGGTTCATATAGAAATGGCAAACCTGGTCATACGGTATATGAGTTTTCTCCTACAGTCCCACCAGGTTATAAATTGGTACATGAACCTGCACCAGTCATTTATTTTCCAGTCATTGGTGAGAGAATTGATAATATTACGCTGTCTCTTACAGATCAAGATAATAATCTGGTGAACTTTTGTGAAGAAGTAATTACTATTCGATTACATTTGAAGAAAAATGGGTATTGATTTTAAAAGGTATAAAAGCAGTAACACTGGAGTTAAACCATCCAGTATTCAACGTTCCCCCCACAGAGTGTTAACACCTTCAAACGTTTACTTTCTACAACAAATAGGGCTTTTAGTTAAACCACAATGGAAGAAGTATTAAATGTAAGTGATGGGGTGATTTTCGAAGAGAGGATAACCAACTATGAATATCACACACACCAACCTTATACACAATCGCTGAACAATTCGGATGAGATAATTATTTCAGTACAACAACAAGACATTTTTACAGTTCCATCAAAGAGTTTTCTTTATATTCAAGGAAAAGTAGAAAAAGAAGAATCTTCAGCAAGTTTAGATGTGAGATTAGTGAGGAATGCTTTTATGTTTCTCTTTGATGAAATCAAATATCAGTTAAATGGAGTTTTAGTTGACCACGTCCGTAACCCAGGAATTGTCAGCACCCTTAAAGGTTACGTATCTTTCAACAGTGATAAAGTTAAAGCACTGGAAATTGCCGGTTGGATGTCTCCTAATACAGATGTCAAGCTTATTGATGATGATGGTAATTTTGATTGCTGCATTCCACTAGACACAGTTATGGGCTTCTTTGAAGATTACAATAGAATAATACTACAAGGGAAACATGAATTAATATTGCATAGAAGTAGAAGTGATAATGATTTGGAGCAGCAGTTAACGCTTCTGTTAAACTTAAATCCGTGCAATGGAGAATCCCATATGTAAAAGTGTCTGATCAACAAAAGTGTCTGATCAACAAAAACTGAAGTTCTTGAATGTTATCAATAAGGGGAAGACCATACACATGGCATTTCGATCATGGGATCTTATCGAATATCCAACCCTACCTGCTACAACTAAGCATACATGGACATTGAAAACTACAACAAATTTGGAAAAACCCCGTTATGTGATAATTGCATTTCAAACCAACAGAAAAGATAACAAACTAGCAGATCCATCAATTTTCGATCAAAACAACATTACTAATGTTAAACTACACCTAAATTCAGAGATCTATCCTTATGACGACTTAAATGTAAATTTTTCCAAGAATTATTTCAGTTTTCTGTATTATATGTATCAAAATTTTCAACATAGTTACTATGGAAAAGCAAACCAACCTCTTATGTCTAAAAATCATTTTAAAGATTATGCACCTATTATTGTAATAGACTGTTCTCGTCAATCGGAAGCCATAAGATCATCTTCTGTTGACATTAGGTTAGAGATAGAATGTACTGAAGCTTTCAAGGCTAATACCACAGCATATGCCTTAATTTTACATGACAGCCTCGTGGAATATAACCCTTTATCTGGCATCGTCAGAAGAATATAATTGGTGATGTGGTGGGGTGGAGTTGATATAAATTAAAGTATTGTAAAGGAGATATTTACAGTCCATCATGTGTGCTGTAGTGATAGATATACAAGGCTATCAAAGTGTTGATCACACATTTATCGTAAAGGAGCTGGCAATTGTTGACTTTAATGATATAGAGAAGCACTGGATATTCAAACCCCCATCTTATGGAAATCCAGACTCATCACCCAATAGATGGGTATACAGAAACCTTCATGGGATCGGATGGGGGGCTGGTGATATTGACTATTCTGAATTTGATGGTATTTTGAAGACTGCAACCGTCAATTATACTTACCTATTTGCAAAAGGGGATGAAAAATGTAAATTCTTGGGTAATATAATTGGAAAGACTGTGTTTAATCTTCAAGATTTTGGCTGCCCCAGTATAAAACATCTATCTCTATATCATCACTTCAACAAGTGTAACTATCACGCTGATTCTAAATACAATTGTGCTCTACAGTTTGGTCGAATGTTAGCTAATTGGATGCTTCAGAACTCTTCCAAGGTAGATTTTACCAACGCTAGCGTTAGGGGGAATACTTTTAGAACCTCCTATAAACTACCACTGAGCCCGGAGTTGCTGGCTTTTAATGGGTTTATCCAAATAAGAAATAAATGTCTTCAGTGTGTGTACTGTGGAATGATACTTTTAGAAGAAGTAATAAAAGAATGTCCTTGTAAATTACATTATGATAACTGTACTTGGTGTAAAAAACATGGAATTAAATAAAACTCTTTTTTTAAATTATTTCTTGTATTATTATTTCTCCTAAAACCAGAGGCACAATTATTATTTTTAAAGTTTTATATTTCTACTTAATGAGTGGAGGTAAAATTTTTATACATATTAGTAAAGAACATAATTTTTATTTTTTAATTATTACAATATAATAATATAAGGGTGAATTAATATTTTATTAATATGATTACAAGCATTACATACAAAACAGAAAAGGGTATATAGAAATTATTTTCTATACATTATTATCAAAACTGAAATACATGTCATCAATATCACACAAATAAATTATTACATAATCATAGATAGTTACATTAGCTGTTTCTATTCATTTAAAAAATGTCCCAGAGCCCGAGTATTAATTGAATCAATTATATACCTTTTATTATCTAGAGGACATAAACTTACTTTATTCTGTTGTACAGTCATCATGACGTGCTGCTTACTTCTAAACATAACCATTGAATGCCTAATTGCTTCGTTTGTCAATAAGCAAGCAACATAATCATCAAATGTTATGGAATGTTTTAGAACAGATTTTTTTACCCCTTTTGCCTTTTTTATTATTTTGGAACCTCCCAGTCGTAGCGAATACATTTTCGGGCGGAGTCCAATAAACTCTGTTATTATTCCCCCTGCGGCTTCATCCTTAAATTTACCTACAGCTGCTTTATTCTTTTGTAATTCAGTAATGATATCACATGATGCCGTATTGAATTCCTGACATAAGATTTGGATCAATGGGTGGCCTGATGAGGGATAGTTGGACAAATCTAAATAATTTCGCATCTGCAGTAAATCATTAAATAAATTATCTGTTTTAATTAGATAAATGAATGAATCAGTGTCCATATAACACAACTGCAACCTATCAGCCCCAAAATATGGACGCATCACATTATAATGGTACCAGTATAAATGTAATTTTGATAATTCCAAAACGCAAAGACCTGTGTAAATAGGTTTATTAAACAGAATGCTATTCTTGGCTAAATGTATAGCTGCCAGAGATTTGTTATATATAACATAATCTAGACAGTCAGGTCGAGCTGTTAATTTTTCTAACTTCAATGGATTTGACACAAGTTTGATAGAAATTCTATTACGCACATTTTCCATAGTTTTACCAAAAACTGAATTATTAAACAATTTGTATAAGTCCTTTTCAAATTGATTTGTAGCTTTCTTACGCAGTTCGGTGTTATGCTGTATATATGGTGCTAACCATGCCGACTGTTTGAATTGCAAAACTTTATTGATTCGTATTAATTTTAAACCATGTGCTAAAGCCTGTTTTAATATCATGTAATGACATACATAGTTTTTGCGAGGTCTAAAGTGTGGTATTAATTTAGTTTCACCTTCTACTGAAATATTTTCAGCTAAGAATGGCAAATCATTATGACTGTTATGGAGTTCAGGTGGATACTCGATATCAACGTCTAATATATATCCAGTTTCATCACATTCTCCTAAACAATCCAGATTCAAACTGCCCGGTTCAACCCATTTGAAATCACCATAAGGGAGGAAGTTATTCATTGCAAAACCGTATAAATTGTTGCAATCTTGGTATGCTATAAAAGTGGATGGTAACGAAGGATTATAATCATCCATGAAATGATATTAGCCTCGGCAAATCTGCGTGATACCTGACAGATTCCACCCCTTACCCCTCTCTCTATCATCAAAATTTGATCATATTCAGTGAGGAGCTCTAATTTACACTGAGTTAGCCGCAACATTGCATCCCAAGACAAACCTGGTAAAGTGAAATAATAAGCGGGGTCAAGTTTATGAGATCCAATAGTTACCGTTCTAAAATGTTCAAATATGTCGGAGAGAATTAGTACATCAATTTTCAAATATAAATCACTATATTCTCCTAGAGTTTTGCATGAAAATGCATCCCAAACGTTGAGGGCGTGTTGATAATCGTCTTCACTTATATCCTCCCCCTTAACGCTACTATAAAACATTTCTTTGGAGGGTAATGAACTATCTCCTAGCCTGTCCCAACATGAAATATACTCGTAGGGGAATACACCTTTCCTAGTTACCAGATGCATCACATCCGGACTGAAGAATTTTGACGTTTCTGTTAAATTTGCAAGATTTTTCACTAAATTGTCCAAACTGGAGGCCATAAATCGAAATGTGTCTACAAACCTTAACTTCATGTTTTCACTAATACTTTTTGTAAAAGAGATATACCGCTCCCCTGAAGTGGGGATAACGAATATTTCTTTATCATCATACCCCAATTGGGTAATTAAGAAATGTGCGTCATAACCACTAAGATTGTGACAGAATACTGGTACAAAATTTAGTTTTTTACACAGCAAATTACATTTATTATGTGCTGGGCCTCTATAAGCGCCTGAAATGTGTGAATGATCTTTTACCTTTCCATTTTCATCAGTAAAAAATCTATCACACATGTAACAAGTATTGGCGCAGTTGAAATTTTCTTCTTCTTCAGGGGTTAGGGGTTTCATAGCTATGTTAATGTTGTACAGATCCTCCACAGCTTCTGCAATGCTCTTTAAGTATAGAATGCATTTTTTAGCTGCATCAGGCCCTCTGTATATAAATGGTTCTTTAGGAAGACTATGGTCAATTATATCTAATTCATCACTTATTTTTATGTACAAGCCGAAACTCATTGGAGTGTGTAGGTGAGTATTTATAGTGAATGAATCATCGGGGTTTGGGTTACAAGTGCTCACTGGTTCCAATATACTTTCAAAATCTAAGTAAATTACGACGGGGACCCTCTGTATGTACCCGCCATGTTCAAATTCAATAAATGGTTTTTTTGTTGGTAACTCAACTCTCGTAGGTTTGTGTGCGCAACAGAATAATTTATGGTTTTGGTACCGAGATTCTCCATTATAACGTTCATCAAAATGGGTGAAACATCTTTTACATATATATTTTGATGATTTACGTTTGGATATTTGCTTACTGACAAGTCTATTAAAATTTTTTTTATAAACATAGTGGTAATTGTTATTTGAATATAGTAGTAACAGATCGCGATGGTCATCTAATTCTCTGTAAACCACTTTTAGAGGATACACGTCATTGTTATCATCCAGTCCAAATATATTGATGGAAATATTATTAACGTATTCAAATTTGTCAACATCTTTAAGAGAGGTCGGGAAATTTACACACGAAAAATCATATTTATTTTCCAATGATTTGTATTTATTTGGTCGTTCTGAATTTTTTCCATCAATAAATTTGGCGAGTATGGCATACACAAAACATTTATTATCAAAATTTTTTATATTTATACATGCCTTTTTGCTTTCAATACACCTAGGCAAAGGTAAATATGTTGAAGCTTTTAAAGGGTTGTGTTTGCTTACCCTCACTCTTAGCCCATCCACTGAAACCAGTGACCAGCCACTCTTGGTCATAGCCGCTTCTTCTAGTTCTTTCTTTAATTTGGCAAAGGCTGCATCTAGAAAGCTGTTGACATCATCAGCTAGGTAGACTGCTTTGTTAGTTGTTTTCAAGGCCTTTTCCATTTTTTCTCCATGTACATTTTCAAAAGTGCAGTCCACCCACAGATTAAATTTTATGGATGAGTGTGTCACCACACTTTGATGAATGATGTCTAGAATTTTGGAACGTACACTTTCTAGAAATATTGGAAGATCCATACAACTTGGTGAGCGTACAAAATATGATGCAAGTCGTCCCTGAAAAGCTGTCTCATACGGGGTTATATTATTCAACCCTGTGGATAATGCCAAGAGCTCCTTCCTGGAAGGTTCCCCTAATCTTACTCTTTTACTTCCACAGACAGCTTCATGTAAACGGCCATTGTGTATATCGGGTTGTATACATTGACAATGCCTACACCTAAGAAGAAAACAAATTAATAATACTTAAATAATTACAACTTCATATATAAATATATATTTATATATTATATACTTACAGGTAGCATCCTCGAGCTGTACACTTCTTCTTATGAATTTGAAGATCTTTTTTATAAAAATATGTTTTTCCGCAAGTGCATCCATATTTTGTACGCTCACCATGGTTTAAGGCTCTATGTATTTTGAATTGATGTGTCTTTTCAAAATTAATGTTACACTCTTTGCACTGAAAAAAAAAGAAAAGAAAAGAAGCTTTGTTTTTATTTTATTTTTACTGGGATACAGTAATGTAGGTAATAATGGTAAAACTTACATAAACCATGATGATGATAGCTGTGTTGTCAGCAGTGGTGGAAAAAAGGATGTTTATTTATTTATTTAATTAGTTACTTTTTTAGTGATTGCTTAAATTATTCTTATATGAACTTTTGAAACATTAGTTAAATGCGCAAGGGGTAAATTATTGTCCAACCTTCTTTATCGCACGATCTACACTTTTTTTTTATGCAATTGTACCTATTACATCTTATATAATTGTATGAAGGCTTTAGGTTAATAAAAAAATTAAATATTATAAAAATAAGACAACTAATTACAGCAAAAGTTTTGTTTTTGCACCAGTAACGGAGGGATTTACTTAATTTAAAAGAAACTAAATTTATTGGTTGAAGTGTCCATATTTCATTAAATTGGTGTCCAGTAGAAATTTCGAACCGACCTAGCGCAGCTATTACAACGTACAATTGGCCGGTATTCAAATAAATGTTTTAAACAATTAAAACACTTGTTTTGTTCTCTGTGAAGATTTTTATTTTTTCGTTCTATTACTTTGTGCTCTTTAGAGAACACGACGCTCCTCCCCGGTAAAAGATCCTGATGAATTACAAGAAATGCACACTCCAAACACAATTTAATTGATTCGTCAAGTGAATGATCTGTGTCATAATTATGGCTTACAGTGGAAAAGGTTGTTGTAATAAAGGATGATTGAATACAGATATACCTATTGTAGGGTACTTCATCAAGTTGACTACTGAGACTACTATTAAGTACAGGCATATTAATTATTTCTTTTATCTACTGAAGCCAATATATAAGATTTTTACAAATGTGGTTTCAAAAAAATTGATTTTTTAAGGGGTAAAAAATGAAATAAATAAATTAAAAAAAACCTCTAGTTACTGGTTAAAAAACAATTCAACAATAACAGTTAATGAAATTCTAAAATAAAGACGTTATTTGACGCCACCCCTTTATATATTAGGACAATTGACTCGCTTTCGTAATTTTCTATCATTTCTTTGTCTATACAATCTGAATATTTCTTAGGGAGGAAACAATTAAATTTGCAACCTTCGTCAACCAATGTTAGAATATACGTTTTACCATATCTAGTTTCTAGTAGTTGAAATTTATCAATCGGGTAATGTTTTAATTTTATTAGCTCTTTGATTGATTTAGTACCTTCATGAGTAACTGAATTTAAAGCTGCTTTCAACTTGTTCATCTATGAGGGAGTAAGAAAAAAAAAGGTAAATAGAAAAAAAAATAGTTCACAGTATAAATCTAAGGAAGCAACGTACCAAATAAAAGTACTTACTGTGGAAATTGTCGTACAGTGGAACTAAAATCAGAAGAGTCCTGCTGCTAGGTAAAATTCTAGTATATATACACTTTGAAATACTCCCACCATCACATTTAAATTGTAAAATTAAAAAAAATTTCCCCAGGATAGTTTCATGCTAAGAAATTCATAAACAGAATTACCATAAAGATGCGGTTTGTTTTTTCCGAAAAAAATGATAATGTTAGTGCAACTTAAATATTTTTTAAAGATAATGGGTAAAACTAGCTAATAAATTAGAAAAAAAACATTGTATCATGACAACATAAATACGAGAGCATTTATTATTGTAAGAATAAGATGCATTTATTGTTTTATTCCTGCGTCAATAGAGGATGGTAAACTTTATATTACATACGTTTCTTACTTTAATTGATATACTTATAGACAGTTCAAAAAAAGGCTAGTACAAAAAAGGATTGCTGGTCATGCAATAAATGTGGAACAGGTGGTCTGTTGAGGACCGTAATAGTAAATATTAAACACAAACGTATGCAATTATATCAAAACTTTAAAAAATTATGAAGCCCCCCCCATCACGCCACTTCTTCCTCCAGACAGCTAGAGAAGAGAACCAGAAAAACGACTGAGAGAGAGAGAGCGTTTGAGCGAGAGGGAGTAGAAGAGAGGGGTCCTCTCCTTTTCATAAAACCATTCTACCCACCCTCCTTTCCACCAATCACACATCTTCTTCCTCCTTGGCCGCCATGTTTACTGAGCCAAAGGCCTCCTATTTACCCTACTGACAGGGTAATGTCAAATCAATAGTAAAGTTTATAGAAGACCAAGTCTTTTTAGTTTTCGGAGCCCCAAAGACGGTTATAACGGACCATGGTGTGCAGTTCGTAAGCGCCGACTTCAAATCGCTCTTGGACAAGTACGGTGTTAAGGCTATAAGAACCCTACTACCACCCCCAGGGCTATATTACCACCCCCAGAGTAACCCTACCGAACGGGTTAACCGTGTGGTAAAAACTGCAATTCGATCATATCTGGGAACCGAGCAGAAACGCTGGGACCAAGAGCTACAAAAGATAACGTTCGCTCTGAGGACAGCCACGCACGAGGCAACAGGGTATACGCCCGCTTACCTTAACTTTGGGAGGGAACTCCATTTGTTTAACCCAGAGGTTCAGCAGCGCGAAGCGAGTTCGGACCTATCCCAGATAACCTCAAGAGACCTGGTTAGGCGACTTGGTTCGGTAAAGAGCGTATGGGACAGAGTAACAAAAAACCTCGCGGAGGCGTATAAGAAGGCCAAACATTCCTATAACCTGAGAAGGAGAGAAGTGAGTTACTTACCAGGTCAAGCGGTATGGAAAAAAGAATTTACGCTATCAGACGCTTCCAGAAATTACTCCAGCAAGCTGGCACCTAAGTTCCGAAAATGCATAGTAAGCAGAAAGATTTCGAACACCGCCTATGAGCTAAAAGATGAGGATGGCCGCAGTGTAGGTATATGGCACCCAAAAGACTTGAAACCTCATCCTACTTCCTGACCCTCTTTTCTCCAGTAGCCCATCTCTTCCGAGTCGGTTTGCCTTAGCATCCCGCCTCTTCTTGAGGAGGGGGGGAGAATGTTACGGTCGTACGAGCTTATGCCTCCTCCGGGATCGGTCGGTATAACCCAGAAATTTAATTGTAAATTAGTTTTAAGTTAGCGTAAGGAATAATGTTTAGGTAGTGTAAGAAGTAGAGTTAAGTTAGTATAAGGCATAGGTTTAGGTTAGCATTAATTAATAGTCTAGGTTTAGATTAATAATTTAGTCAGTAAATTTAGGATTTAGGAAGAAAATAGTTTAGGGATTAGTGAAGAGTTAACGGTGAGAAGAGAACGACCGAGAAGAGGACTGACGAAGAGAAGGAGGGGTGGAATTGAGAGGAAGGTTAGGACCGATAGCAGCAGAGAGAGGTTGCGCGAGAGCAACACCACAATAGGGGGCCCCTAAGTTATTAAGTTTGTGTTTTATTTGCTAATACGTCAGGTCGACGGATTTCCCGGCTGTCGGATAAAGTAACGACACCCCAAAGGGGATAGTGATAGCCGCTAGGAATATATATAGTAAATACGTAAGCGTAAAGAACTGTTGAGAAGGTGATCAATTTGTGAAGTTAGAGAAGCCAGCAGAAAAACATAAAAACAACAGAAGAGAAAGTGAGGAATAGAAAAAGAACAGTGAGGTTCAAGAAAGACGAAAACTGTAATTAGTGTAAAAACGAGAGCAGGAATAGGAAATAGGTTAGGTAGGAGATATTTTTCTTTTTATATTATTTTAATAAGGTTTAATTTTAGTTTATTTCTTATTTCATTGTAATATTTTTTTTATCTTTTCTTTTTATTTTCTTAAAAAAGTGTATTTGTTGATTTTGTTTAATTATATGTGTGATTTTGTAGAAAAATGTATTCTTATTAAACCCACGTGTTTGTTAGCTTCGATTAGCTGAAACACTAGTAGCAGTTGGAACTGTATAACTGACACGAGTAGAGTGGCTGAGTGAGACGAGGTGTCAGGCTGCCAAGCAGTATATCGCCAGATCGATTCCGGTCGGGCCAGCTTTTTTTTTATTCTTTTTATTTTAGTTGTTTTTTTTATTTTTTTTACTTCCTCTTATTTCTTTTTTTTTGCATTTTTCTTATTTACATTAACTTTTTAATATTTTTTCCGTGTTTTTTTGAGTTGCACTTCATTTCTTCTTTTTTATTTCTTTTTTTTCTTCTCTCTTTCGTTCTTTTTTTTCCTCTCCCTCCTCCCTTTTTCTACCTTTTCTTTTCCTTTGGGTTTATTGTTTTCATTCCCCCCTCCTTTTTTTTTTTATTGTACTCCTTTTAATTTGCCTGTTTTTCCTTTCGCCCTCCTTGATTTAGAATCCCCCCTTCTCCACTGTTCTAGCTGAGGTGACTTTGCTCCATTTTGGGAGCTATTAAGCGGAAAAGTATAACAGAGTGTCAGGTGGTCAGTCCACCAAAACGCTCCGCTTGCAGGAAAACACCTAAATTAATGATGTCTCTGCCTTACACAATAAGGGCTAGAGGGCGAATTCCAACGAATCGCGAAGGTTAAGCATCCCTAGCCTCGACTGTTCGATCCCCTAAGCAGCAATGGCAATTGATCCCGACGAACATTGAGGCCTTGAATCGGGAGGATGGCAATACTTTTGACCACTCTCCGAAGCGAAGAGAAAATGGTTGGTACAAAGGCCTCATTCGAATCCCTGCGTAAATCATTTATAGCAAAGAAGTAAAATCTGCCCCGGGTGGGATGGCGCATGGTGGAGTGGCCGTTTGTGAACGGGATAAAGTACCCAGCAGGCGACTACCCTGCAAAATCGTGTGAGTGTATCACACCAAATTTGCTTTTCGTATTCAGGGGACCCCAAAGCATGTATGTTTGCTTTAAATTTAATTTTGCAAAACTAACAAAATCGCAACACTTTCTTATACCTGCAGTTTATAGTATACTTTATTCACTCTGACGTATTAATATTTTTCTGCATTCGCATTAAATTGCTTCTGAACTTATACACATATAAAAAATATGAAAACATTAAAAAACTGAGAATGTTCATGCTGCAGAATACAAAAGTGAACATTGTCTTAAAAATAAACAACAATAATATTCCTTAAAGTTTCCTAAATTCAATTGTATATGGAAAGTTTCGGTGAATTAACTCAAAGAAAATTTATTCATTTATCAGGTTCTTCAAGAGATCTCCTTCGGAATTTGATCTGAGCTATAAGAAGTCTTAAAAAGTTTTCTCTTACAGCAAGTATTAGGGTTTTAATTGAAATTTTCTTTCTTTCTTTTTTTAATGACAATTTTTTTTTAATATTGTCTAAATTAAAAAAAAAAAATCCAATACAATCACAACCTTGATTGGTAGGAGCCAGAGAAGGTTTCTGAAGAAGGACAGAAATTTAAGTTTTCTTATTTGGCATCTGATAATCATCACGGCACTTGTATTTATACGCTAGGGCTACGTTTAACGTATTATTTAAACATAGAAGAGATATGAATATATGTGATTAGCGTCCAAGACAGTTAGTGCTGAAGTTTGTATTTTGTTCACACTGACAGTATACGGATGCAGGTATCAAGAAAGCCTAAATACAGTTCAGTTGAATGTAGAAAAATGCTTGAAATATTCCAGTTCACAACCACAAATAAGTTACGGTAACAAACAAGACAATTAATTAATTTTTTTTTTTTTTTGGCATTAGCTTTCTCGGCCATAGCCATTTCCGTACTTATGGATGAATCACTTCACCCACTGCCCACAGCTAGAGTCATTCCGCCTTCCCAAACAGCGTACTGCTACTATTACATAACTTTCACTCTAACTCATTCACGCTAATAAATAAAGTTTAAAATATATGTAAATTTTAAATGCTCATCTCACCAACACTTACACAATTAATTTTGGCTGGTGTTTCACTGAATCTTTGAGAGCACTTCTCAGGCATCGTTCAAAAATAATATCATTTTTAAAATCTTTAAATGATTTATCTTTATGATTTCTATGGAATATTGCTTTTGCTCTCTCAACTATTCTCCTAGTCGTGATACTCAGCTTCTGTAAAATAGAATTAAATAAATCTAGTAAAACTATAATTACATAACTTATAGAAAATTATATATTCAAAATATTAATATTATATTGGTCTCCATTCAATTAGAAATTTTGCAATAAAAAATGATTTTTTCTTTAAATATAATTTACCTGATATTCTCCGCAAAGTGTATGCGCTTAAACGATAAACGTCACTACACTAGATACGATTACATTAGAACCCCAGAGAAACATTGATATCAAATGTATATAAGAAAGTACTATTCCAGTAGGATTGTTGTATAATTTAATTGGATACCAAACATCCATGGACAGTAAGTGGGTAATTCCATCGGGATCGTCTGGATTATGCATTCTGTCGTTTGTTAACAGGTCAGTCAATGGTCTGATTGTTGTATGTGATACACTGACGCCGACAATAAAAAAGTTTATAATTTTGGGTAAAAGTTTTCTCTGTCTGATGGTTTTTTCTTGAATTTTATTTAATAATTCTTCAGTCTCTTCATCTAATGATCTTCATATTCGATAAGCCTTCTCCCAGAGATCTAATAACAAGTAAAAATTCAAAATATAAGATAAACCTATTTGTTTTAATTGTTATAGTTTTATAAAATTATGCCATCATGCATTTTTAATTAATTAATGAATAACAGTTATTTCATCAGAAATTATTTCTTATGATGTAATTTCTATATGCTAACGACTGGTGAACACCAGAAACAGATTGATGACCACAAAAGTTAAGGAGCTAATCACGGAAATGCTATCACCAGTATTTCTAGTGTATTCAATTTTGATGTGGAGAAATCAGGGCTCGATTATCCTGAAGACTGAAACGATGTTCACTCGCATTAATAGGAAAAAGAATGGAGAGCTCCACTTAGTGTTGAACTGGTAGGAAGGCACATTAAAAGAAAACTATCATCGCGTCAGACACGAAGATTTCGGGCTAAATCCATAGTTATTTTCTGGAAACAGCTTCACGAATTGCTTTAAACTTCGTACCCTCAACATAAATATCTCTCACTTATATTAGAAACATTTTCCCGGGAAAATTGATTTTTTGGGAGTCTGGGGGAACAATAGTAGCTTCATGCTTTCCTCTAAAGTACCTCTTATATAGAGATTTTACCACCACATAATTTTAATACACATTGGAAGCATTGACACACTTTATGCATTGGGAGCACTTTATGAGACATTATCTTCTTGATTAAGTTTGCCACCCATGGTAAGTGGGCAGATCCGAGTTACTGCTCTTCTAGTTTCTCCATTAGCGGTTCTGAGAGTGACAACTCGGGTGACACCGTCGTCTCCAGGATGACACTGTACTACTCTAGCCGTCTTCCAATTGAATGGAGGCTGCTTATCCACATGGATTGCAACCATTTCTCCTACCTGAATTTTATAGTTGCACTCCTTCCAACGGAACGTTGCTACAGTTGAGAGAGTTATTCTAATTTCCATCGTGACCAAAGCTGCTGTGACAGTAGCTGTATTCTTTGCCAACGATCCAATCTACTAACATTGAGTCTGTAAATGAGGTTCTACTAATGCTTTCAAGGTGTCTCCGATCAAGAAGTAGCCGGAGATAGGTAAGACAAATCTTGAGAACTGCTGGAAATGAGAGTTAAGGGTCTGGAATTTAAATAAACTTCAATTTGATAGAAAAAATGCAATACTCATAAGTAAGTTTAGCATCGCCCAAAACACTACGCAGATAATATTTTAATGACTTTCTGGGACTGTCTGTTTTGCTAAATTTCGACCGCGAAGATGCCAATATCTATTTCTCAATAAACCAAAAAGTGCGTGAAAGTACGTGAGATCCTGCACGAAATTGAATTGAATCGCAATTAATCTTGTAAGTTGATGATTAGTGGGAAGAATATCGGATGAGACGTTTCTAGTGGCTGACCTGCATGAGGTAATCTGCCACCTACATGTAAGAGGCCTGAATTATGACAAAAGCCAGAAGAGAACAAAGGTTACTTTGCGTCTAATTTTTTGGCTTATTTTCCATTCTTGTAGTATTTACTGAAACTCTGCTGCTTTGACATCTTGATTAATAATTTCAAAGCCGTTTGTAATTCTTCGACTTCGAGCTCACCCGTCTTGCCATATTATGGTTTTTATTTGGAATTATTTTTTAATCTTATACACCTGCTGCGATTCTTTGGAGTATTCGTAGATTCGAATTTCGCAAGAAAATGGCATCGTTAGACACAATGTTGAAGGTTTGTGTCATCTATCATCTGGAACATCGAAATATTCTTAATTTGATTTATAGGCCATGATTCTTCTTCCTTCTCTAGCCAAGAAATTTTCATTACTTTGTGGCAAAGAGTTGTTCATAAAGGAGTCCTCTCAAAGTTTTATTAGCTGGATTATCTTGTGACTTTACGTGACGCCAGCATTTAACGCAAATCAATTCTTGAATTTCGGTTGCTTTACGGCCACGAACGTCTTCCATGAACTAGACAATGACGATTAACAAGCTGTTACAACAGTGGAATCTTTCCATAACACCTGTCTGTCAATTTCTTGTTCAATATTCCATTAATCTTGTGTATGAGTTGTACCAACAAAAGTGCACCACAGATCGGTAAGGTTATTTCCTTAAGCGTCGCGATTTCCGACTTCGAACAAAGCAACCTTACAGTGGTATTATTATAAGTGCAACGGAAATATATGCAACCGCCATACGCGCTTTTCAGTCTTTTTTGTTATTTAACGCTCCGCATGTAGAGTATTCAAGATCTTCAACTGATTTCTAAAAATTATCCATGTAACCTTAAATTCGTGAGGTACTTCATCAAATCCGATCACAGTACCTTAGCACGTTCAATGTAGTCTGCTCCAGTTATAAGATCGTCCATGTAAAAATCAGATATTACTATTTCAGATGCTTGAGGAAAGTGTTCTTGTTCATCGTTGGCTAGTTGTTGCAAACATCTTGTTTCTCACAAATCTTCTCTTCAAAGGTCATTGGTTTCAGACCATCATACCCTTCTAGCTCCCAAAATCTTTTTATATTAGCATCAATAGATTCTATAGTGGTCAAACAACAACTGGTGGAAGCTGATTGGTTTACGGATTGGTGGTTTCAAGAACTCATGAAATTATCCAGCCGAAAATACTATTTTGTAAAACCATATTGTTGTCTTCTTGAAGACGAATTCTATTGGGCTCTAAAAGAGTGAAAAAAAAACCGGCACCAATGAGAAGTTTCTTTGGTGTACGAAATCCTGGATCTGCCAATTGTACAGAAGGCGGGATTTGCACTACTTCTATTCTGACAGGTAATGACCGGTAGAACTTCTGATATCTTCGGCACTAGGAGAGACTGGAACGATGTCTGATAACCTTCACCTAATTCGTCTAAACTCTTGATTAAATTACCACAGAAGTCTGATTAGACACGACATCTCGTGACATATTAGGTCCTTGAATTTACGTTGTCTTTTTAGCCTTCTAAGCATTGTGCCATCGTCATGGTAATGAAATTGGCTTGTGATGCAGAATTCAGCAGTACTCTGCAAAAATATGGGTTTCCATGTTCATTCATTACATTGATTAACGCTGTCGATACGTAACTACCCCTTTCAGGATTTTGCGTTGCGTGATAACTTTCAATTTCTCTGAAGGCCCAACATTTGTGTTTACATTGTTGTTTTCTTCTGCTCCCTTTTTATAATTACTATCTTGTGGATGTATCAGTAAATTATGCAATTCGTTACACTGAGGGCATGAGGAACTCTGACATTTAGCTGCCAGATGACCTTGTCGTAGGCAATTACTGTAAAGTTTGTGTTTCATCACTGTCTGCATTCTATCACTTGTTTTTGTTTAATAAAGTTAGGGCAGCGAAAGATTTTGTGTGAACCACCACAGGTAATACAATCCAGTTCCTTTGTTGGTACATATCCTATTGGCAACCTGAGATGGTAGATAAAGACTACTACATTTGTTTATGTATGGTTTTCTTCGCTTCAACCAATTCTAATACTTAACATTATGTTTGTTAACATTTTTTTTAATATCAACTTAATATTAATATTTCCCCAACATGTACTTAATATTTTGGAATGAAATTAATTGCGCTATTGCATATTGCTTGTCATAACTGTGTGCCTTCCATTCATGAAGCGCCCTATCGTCAAGCTTAATTGCGGTTAATACACTAGCGGGGCATTCCAGCTAGAAGCTGGCTGATTCAGAAATTTTAGGATACGAATGGACTGTATGTGTCAAGTGTATATAGGTTATAGAGGATTATTTTTCTACTAAAGGAATTTAAATTTGATTTTTTCTTTACTATTATTTCCTTGTTGTCATATCTATCTTTAAGAGTGCTTCACCCTTGAAAGCAAAGCGTAGTTAAACAAAAATTTGTTTATTGTCTAAAGATTTATTTTTATTAATCAGTGAATTAAAGATATCGAAAAATGGCATATATTTCTTGTTTGCGTATGCGATATCTTGCCTTTAATGCAGCTTTAAATAACAGCAATATTGTTAAACTAAAAATACTCTTGCAATATTATTCAAACAAAATAGAATAAAGAATTAGAATTAGCATTAGGAGACTAAGTTAATCAGAGGTATTAGGGAAAGAGTGAGAGAGTGATTGAGACGGAGGGCCTCTAACTGCAGTCTGACTGGTGCCATGAGCGATGGGCGTGTGTGCCTCTACTTAGATGTTGCTTAAGGTTGCACTCTCTGATGAAAGTTTGAAATTCCTCATAATATGTTGAAATAATATGGACTGTTAAAAAACGTACTTCTTTATGACGAATTTTTCCAATTTGCCACACTTATAGCCATATCCGGCCTGATTTGGACCAAAATATCTTGATATTAATTGTGATAAAAATGGACTGTATATTTGTCACTGTATAAATGCTTAATTTTCAATAACCAATATTTACACTGCGTGATGTTTGTTAATATAAACTGAATTTACTCTCAGAATACTGAGCTACCACCACAAAATACTCTCTTACATACAACGCATAACTTTAAATTCTGACACCGGATAGTGCTGATTATTTAACAATAAACAATATTTAACAGGTGCCTTGTTCCAAAAGTGATAGAAATGAAATGAATGGATATTTATTGTATAATAAGAAAGACTGAAAGAATATGAATTAACACTAAAATTTTGCTATGTACATCATACTTTGTATTTTTTCTATGTTTAATGAAGTAATGAATAATGAAATTCGAATGAAATATATAGTTCATTAGTAGATGTAATTGGGGGTTCTGGACGGCAAATTTCTGAGCCCAGGCAACTTTGAAAGTTACGCCCGAAGGCAGGGGTCTGGCGCGTGGCAACAAAATTACATGAGACCCCCATCTGATTTTTAACCACCGGAAAAAAAATATTTTTGAGCCGGGAGATGCATGCGAGACTGCGGCTACGGTTTGAAAAATCTAGCTTGCATACCGTCTAGGTAAAAAAAATATTTTGTTAGCCGCGAGAGGGCATCCTGACCTGCGGCTATGTTTATAATATTTAAGCTTGAACATATAAAGGTCGAAATTTGTTAGGGAAAAAAATTTGTCACGATGAACAAATACTTGGTTTTTTTTTTATGAATTGTTAGAAACATTCTAAGGACTTTAATAAGTGTTTTTGAGGCGTGAGATGACATACAGGACATGCGGCTAAGTTGTGTAAAATTTAGCTTGAAACATTCTAAGGACTTTAATATTGTTTTTGAGCCGTGAAATGTCATCTATGTCGCTGGCTAATATTTTATAATATTTAGCTAAAGACTTTAATATTTTTTGATATTTTGTTTATGTTTAAATTATGTTTAAACTTATAATATTTTAGATAAACACATTCTAAGGACTTTAACATTGTTTTCGAGCCGTGAGATGTCTTCCAAGTCGAGGGCTAATATTTTATAATATTTAGCTAAACACTTTAATATTTTTTGATATTTTGTTCAGGTTTAAATTATGTTTACACTTATAATATTTAGCTAAACACATTCTAAGGACTTTAACATTGTTTTTGAGCCCTAAGATGGCATACAAGACTAGGGCTAAGTTTTTATAATATTTAGCTTGAAACATGTTAAGGACTGTAATATTGTTTTTGAGCCGTGAGATGACATCCACCTCGAGGGCTAAGTGGTTATAATATTTAGCTAAGGACTTTAATAATTTCTGATATTATCATACAATACGATGAACAAATGCTTTGTGTTTTTTAGGTATTGTTAGACTCTACTATGAACAAAGACTTTGATTCTTTTATGTATTGTTCTAAGGGCATTCTAAGAACTTTAATATTTTTGTTAAGGCGTGAGATGACATCCCAGGACTAGGGCCAAATATATTATCATCCAATACCATAAAAAAAGACTTTGTTTTTATTATGTATTGTTGGAAACATTCTACGGTCTGTAATATTTTTCTTGAGCCGTGAGATGCATCCAAGACTGGGGCTATGTTTTTATAATATATACCTAAACACATTGTAAGCAGTTTAATATTGTTTTTAGCCGTGATATGTAACATCCAAGTCAGGGGCTAAGTTTTTATAATATTTAGCAACAAAGATTAAATATATTATCATCCTGAACTATGAATAAAGACTTTGTTTTTTTTAAGTCGAGGGCTTAGTTTTTCTAATATTTAGCTAGAAACATTAAATATATTATCATCCAATACTATGAACAAAGACTTTGTTTTTTTTATTTATAGTTAGATACAATATTAGCACTAAAACATTTTAAGGACTTTCATATTGTTTTTGAGCCGTGAGATGACATACCTGGACTAGGGCTAAGTTTTTATAATATTTAGCTAGAAACATTAAATATATTATCATACAATACGATGAACAAATACTTGTGTTTTTTATGTTTATGTTCATGTTTAAATTAAATTATGTTTACACTTATAATATTTAGCTCGAAACATTCTAAGGACTTTAATATTGATTTTGAGCTGGGAGATGACAAACAAGACTAGGGCTAATATTTTATAATATTTAGCTAAACACTTTAATATTTTTTGATATTTTGTTCATGATTACACTTTTATTATTTTAGCTAAACACATTCTAAGGACTTTAGCATTGTTTTTCAGCCGTGAAATGTCTTCCAAGTCGCGGGCTAATATTTTATATTTAGCTAAACACTTTAATATTTTTTGATATTTTGTTCAGATTTAAATTATGGTTACACTTATAATATTTAGCTAAACACATTCTAAGGACTTTAACATTATTTTTGAGCCCTAAGATGGCATACAAGACTAGGGCTAAGTTTTTATAATATTTAGCTCGAAACATGTTAAGGATAGTAATATTGTAATTGAGCCGTCAGATGACATCCACCTCGAGGGCTAAGTGGTTATAATATTTAGCTAAGGACTGTAATAATTTCTGATATTATCATACAATACGATGAACAAATGCTTTGTGTTTTTTAGGGATTGTTAGACTATACTATGAACAAAGACTTCGATTTTTTTATGTATTGTTCTAAGGACATTCTAAGGACTTTAATATTTTTGTTAAGCCGTGAGATGATATCCCAGGACTAGGGCCAAATATATTATTATCCAATACCATAAACAAAGACTTTGTTTTTATTATGTATTGTTGGAAACATTCCACGGACTGTAATATTTTTCTTGAGCCGTGAGATGCATCCAAGACTGGGGCTAAGTTTTTATAATATTTAGCAACAAACATTAAATATATTATCATCCTACACTATGAATAAAGACTTTGTTTTTTTTAAGTCGAGGGCTAAGTTTTTCTAATATTTAGCTAGAAACATTAAATATATTATCATCCAATACTATGAACAAAGACTTTGTTTTTTTTATTTATAGTTAGATACAATATTTAGCTAAACACATTTTAAGGACTTTCATATTGTTTTTGAGCCGTGAGATGACATACCTGGACTAGGGCTAAGTTTTTATAATATTTAGCTAGAAACATTAAATATATTTTCATACAATACGATGAACAAATACTTGTGTTTTTTATGTTTATGTTCATGTTTAAATTAAATTATGTTTACACTTATAATATTTAGCTAGAAACATTCTAAGGACTTTAATATTGATTTTGAGCCGGGAGATGACATACAAGACTAGGGCTAATATTTTATTATATTTAGCTAAGCACTTTATTATTTTTTGATATCATACAATACGATGAACAAATACTTGTGTTTTTTATGTTTATGTTCATGTTTAAATTAAATTATGTTTACACTTATAATATTTAGCTAGAAACATTCTAAGGACTTGAATATTGATTGTGAGCTGGGAGATGACAAACAAGACTAGGGCTAATATTTTATAATATTTAGCTAAACACTTTAATATTTTTTGATATTTTGTTCATGATTACACTTATAATATTTTAGCTAAACACATTCTAAGGACTTTAACATTGTTTTTGAGCCGTGAAATATCTTCCAAGTCGCGGGCTAATATTTTATAATATGTAGCTAAACACTTTAATATTTTTTGATATTTTGTTCAGGTTTAAATTATGTTTACACTTATAATGTTTAGCTAAACACATTCTAAGGACTTTAACATTGTTTTTGAGCCCTAAGATGGCATACAAGACTAGGGCTAAGTTTTTATAATATTTAGCTTGAAACATGTTAAGGAAAGTAATATTGTAATTGAGCCGTCAGATGACATCCACCTCGAGGGCTAAGTGGTTATAATATTTAGCTAAGGACTTTAATAATTTCTGATATTATCATACAATACGATGAACAAATGCTTTGTGTTTTTTAGGTATTGTTAGACTCTACTATGAACAAAGACTTTGATTCTTTTATGTATTGTTCTAAGGGCATTCTAAGAACTTTAATATTTTTGTTAAGGCGTGAGATGACATCCCAGGACTAGGGCCAAATATATTATCATCCAATACCATAAAAAAAGACTTTTTATTATGTATTGTTGGAAACATTCTACGGTCTGTAATATTTTTCTTGAGCCGTGAGATGCATCCAAGACTGGGGCTATGTTTTTATAATATATACCTAAACACATTATAAGCAGTTTAATATTGTTTTTAGCCGTGATATGTAACATCCAAGTAGGTGCTATAGTTTTTATACTATTTAGCAACCAAGTTAAATATATTATCATCTGAACTATGAATTAACGACTTTGTTTTTTTTAAAGATCGAGGAGCTTAGTTTTTCTTATTTAGCTAGAAAACATTAAATATAATTATCATCCAATACTATGAACAAAGACTTTGTTTTTTTTTAATTATAGTTTAGATACAATATCTTAGCTAAAAAACATTTTAAGGATGCTTTCAATATTGTTTTTGAGCGTGACGATGCATACCGGGATTTGGGCAATGTTTTTATATATTAGCTAGAAACATTAAATATATA
>JAAEAF010003400.1:0-83674 GCA_011037195.1 Triatoma infestans | reverse complement strand
AAACACACCTTATGGGCCCGTACGGTGTGTTTCAAACTAGTCTATGTTTGTGTGTGATTTTTCGCCTTAAACTAATGAGTTTAAGAGAAACACAAGCTAATTACTAAATTTTTCTACTTTTGCACGTTCAAGCACCTCAAAATATGCATAATAAATGAAAACACTGTTTTAAAATTTTGACAAAGGCCTAATATTTCCAACTGCAGTATGAAAAAAAAAAAAAAGAGGAAAAATTACAACCGTAAGAGAAAGCAATAAAAATCAACTACGTGATATATTTGAAAAAAATACTTGAGATTTAGTGAGATTGGTAGTATGCAGCCTCCGGCATATCAGTGAGAATATCTTCTTATTGTTTGCATTTTTTGTGTTGTTTTTTTTTTTTTTGTGTGTGTGTGTATGATGCTATTCTACTTTTTACCGACTCAACCTTACTGTAAATATATATATATATATGGAAATTCCTATGGCACACTCAACTTATATGGAAATTGAACATTCTGAATGCCTACATATAGTTGTGGATAACAGAAGTAGAAAAACAAAAGCCAAAATAAATAGTGAAATTCTATTTTCAATATTAAACTATTCATTTATTCAACTACAATATAAATATTGGTGGGCAAATTATTAAAATTTATTAATAATATGAATAAATTGATTTGCAGTAAAAAGTATAAAAATGTAAGATTAATAATATATTATAATGGAAGTTCATAAATAGAAAATTTCAGATAAATAAAAATCTTGTAGTTTCTGTTAAATTTTTCTTCTATTAAAAAAATCTTGTTTCTACAAGTTTCTACTTTTACGAAATAACAATTTACTTGTAATGATTTAACTTCAAAAGTGAAAACATTTAAAAAAACAAACATTTATTTTATAAAAGAAATGTAAAAGGCAATTTAATTCTACAACAATACATTATACAGCGAGAGGAGGGCGCCTAGCTGTTTTATTTGCTTTTAGCACAAAATTGCAACAACTTAACTTGCCGTCTTTGTTTTGTTAATTTAATCTGCTATTGTAAGATGTCACGTCTTTTCTTACTTTCCATTTTGCTCCACCATTCTTATGTATGTCAGCTTCTTCTCTTTAAACCGGGACATATATGTAAGTGTGTTCGTAGTATTCCAATTTCCAATGTTTATAAAAACATTTTAATAAAATACATCCAACCTTGGCAAAGATCCATCACATAATTTGATCGTTTAGGAGTTCTAAAGGATGCTGAGAAACCTTATACAATGCAAGCAATCGTTGCAGGCACGCTCTGCCAGCTATGAATTATGAAAGGCAATTAAATATTTAATGAACAATCAAAGTTTCAAAGAACCTTTGATATTTAAAACAATAAAAATTGCAGTGTGAGAAAGTAGTGTGAATGTTACACACCAGAATTCACTTTTTTGTAATGAATGAATGTGCCACATACTATCAGTTCTATGTTCACTTTAGTCGTAACTCTGTTTAAATTTTTTTTTTTTAATTTTTTATAAAACAAGTTTTAATTTTGTATGCACAAAATAAGTATAAAATTTTATTTATTACAATAATCTTGTAAGATATATCTTTAATTAAAGGAAATATAAAGAAATAAAAGTTTATATTTTAAGAAAACACAAAAATGAGTACCCATAATATTAACCGTGTAATAACAGTGCAATAAATATCCGGTATTTTGTCCATAGTAGCATACATATTGGTTTTTGTTTCTGACCGGGTTTCGGATTTTCATGCATCGTCAGTGCAAATTCACCAAGTTTGTGTAGAGGAGTTCACTTAAACGTAATGTTTTTGTTACACTCATACTTGTTGGTTTGTTGGTTGTATATAATTATGCTGGGGGGGTTATAAGGTTATGTTATTATGTGTGTGTCTGTTTAATGACAAAATGGAATTATTATAAATTATGATAAGATATAAGAAATTAGTTATAAATTATTCATCAAAACATGCTATTTATTATACACTATTTTCTAATATCTAATCATAATTTATAATAATTCTATTTTGTCACTAAACACACACACACACACACATAGTAACATAACCTTATAAACTCCCCACATAATTATAATATACAACCAGGAAACCAACAAGTGTGAGTGTAACAGAAACATTACGTTGAAGTGAACTCTCTACACAAAGTTAGTGAATTTGCTCTGACGTCGATGGATGAATATCCGAAACCGGTCAGGAACAAAAAACCAATATGTATGCTACGATGGACAAAAATACCGGATGTTATCCAGCATTGAGGACCCACCCACGTTTTAAACAGTGCGATAAATACTTCAACGATCAGGAACGTATTCAAGCGATTACTCCGCTAACTGAACACAACTAAATAGCTCTCAGATATTTTAAATTTTAAATTTACATAAGACAATTTCACAATAAGAAACAAAGCATTCTTCAAGATATTTTATGAAATACGTGTTGAATTTTCGCAATTGATTCACGCCATAAAAATATTTGTTTCGAAGTCGAGAAACAATTATATTCAACAAACAAATGTATGATTGTTTTGGGCAATTATGAGTTATACAAGGGAGTTCCGGTGGGTTCGTTCCCTTGGCAACCAGCGTATAATTAAATGTGTTTTACATAAACAAACGAAGTTTATTAATTTAAAGTATAAAATATTATATACTTACTACAAATAATAATGGAAAAATAAAGAAATAAAAAGTTGTATTTCAAGAAAACACAAAACAATTAACAAAAAAAAAAAAAAAAAAGATCTGGTGCGAAACACTCACACAACTTTCTCTTACGGCAGTTTACAGAATTATTATTGACAAATATTCTTCAAACTTATAATTTTTATTAAATGGTTATTTGTCTTCAATTTTATATCAATTTGAGAATCTAAATTTAATAAAACCGAAAAAAAAAGGTCCCAATGAAATAAATAGTTAGGCTATTTTTTATTCTTAATGTAACAAATTTAATGAAATTCATCAGTGATTTTATGGAAAAAATTGTAGACAACTGAAATAACTTTAGCAAAAACGTACTTCCGGCCAATCGATTTTCTTCATACTCAGAATTTTGACATATTTAATTCTAATTAATATTATTTAAATGATAGCATTGTAAACATAATTAATCTCTCTCCGTTCCCAAAAATCTATTTATATGAATTTTTTGCGATACAATGTTACTAATCAAATTTGCAGCTTTTTGTATGTGTAGTCGATATACAAAGTTTTAAAAAAAAAAAATTGTTGGTGCCATTTTTGCGAAAATCTTAGAAAACTGAAAAAACTGTTGGTGGGAAAAACACGCACTTTTGGTTAAACCTATTTTCCCTTTAAACTCGGTGAATACTAGCATCACATTTAATTTTATTCAATATTATTTAGAGGATAAAATTATATATAAGGTATTTAAATAGCACTTTAGAGGAAAACATAAACATTACTACTCCCCCCCCCCCAAGAAACTCCCAAAAAACAAGTTACTGGAAAATGTATTAAATAAAAGTGGTAGGTATTTGTCGTCCTACTTGAATAATTTTTTAGGAGCTTCTATGCCCTTTTTTTTTTATATTGGTACAGTGTATTGCGACCAAAAGAGGTCTATTTTGCCACCCCTTCGGTATCATGGTGAGGAAACACGTCAGCATACGAAGCCGGTTTTTACTTAAAACGATGCACGCTTCAGATCTTTTCTGGTTATAATTGTCCAAGCCAGTCTTACTTGCCTCCGCCCCGGGAGCATTTTCTCTGCGCCCGGGACTTCCTCCTGCTTCCTGACTTCTTCCCGAAGAGACTAGTCCCTTATTTCACAGAAGACCAATAAATAGAGATGCGGTGTCTTTTCTTGTTATTGTGTGGCCATCTTATTTCATTCCACGCCAACTTGCCTGGTACCCAAAATAGAGTAACTCTATTACACTGCTGCCCAAGTTAGTTCTGTTTTGTCGAGGCATTCCCATACCATATTTAAACCAATAACATACGAACTCAGTGCTTAAATAACCGCCTGGCTATCCGATAGGATTACAATCTCTTGATTCCGATATTTCCTAACTATGTTAAACTGGACTCACCTTCCGATTGAATGAATTTCCGCCTGAAGGTGCTGAGAAACTTGCGTATGCTCCGGAACACTTCGACGCTAGTACCTACGGTGGTCTTTGACCCACCCATATACCACACAATGGCATACTCTTTATTACTAGACAGAGTGGATCTACATAAGAACTCTTTTTAAATTTCTACCGACGTTTCGGCAAATTTATTGCCTTCTTCAGGGTTTGTATAAAGGTTTTAATACAAATCAAAAAAATAGAAAAACAACATAAAATATAAACATAAAATAAATATTTTCAAAATAATTTTTTTTAAAATAAACTATATAAATAAGCTAAATAAAAACTATTGTTGTAGAATATAGTCTAAAATAACTCTTTTCTAAACTAAAAGACCCCTCACCCTCAACTTTATTATCAGATGTAATTTATAAAATTAATTGTTTACAATGCCCAGCTACATACATAGGACAAACATCTCAATATTTAAAAAATAGTCTGTACCAACATAAATACGACTGCAAAACTAAAAAAACCGACTGACATGACTACAGCACTATCGAAACATTGCATACATTACAAACATGAATTTGACATGGAAAACACTAAAATTCTCTCCGTCAACAATTATAATAAAAAAAGAAATACATTGGAAATGATTCATAATATTAAAAAAAAAAAATTATCAATCAATTTTAGAACAGACACCAAAACTTATCCCTCAGTTATAAAAATCTCCAGGAATTTTCAAAACGACATACAGATTAAGACACGGTTTTCCCATCCGCTCTCCTAGCCCTTTTAAACCTTGACCCATTCAATGTCCGTAACACTTGGTGATGGTATGTCACTGGTTAAACTACAGTTTGTAAGTAATCCTAACTGAAAATTTTTGTAAGTATATTTCCTAAGTTATTTCCATATTTTACTCTTATATATGTCAAACTTTCTATGGTTATAATTTAGTTTAATATTAATCTGTTCTACAACAATAATTTAAAATAAATTCAAATGTGCTATATAGATCTTACTTTTTATTTAGTTCATTTATATAAGTTATTTAAAAAAAAATTATTTTTAAAATATTTATTTTAAGTTTATATTGTATGTGGTTATTCTATTTTTTGATTTGTATTAAATCCTTTGTAAAGACCCTGAAGAAGGCAATAAATTTACCGAAACATCGGTAGAATTGAAAAACAGTTCTTTTGTATGACCGAGCCTCAGCATCCAATTTACAACATTGAATACAGCGGGCGTAACGAACACCAAAAACATTTTAAAAAAAGGTGTACTTCTTAGTCGATCCATCCTTATGGAAGTTCCAAAGGAGGGTGCTCGCAGATAGAGATAACCACTCCCTTGTGCCAAGGTAGAGGGGACTATTCTGCAGTTTGTTGGATTATTATTCTACCTCACAGAAATGCACCAGTTACTAGTCATTCAATGCATGCTAAAATTCCGAGTTTGAACACAGTATCGGTAAACCAAAAATGGGAGTTTGTTGACTTTTTTATATATTCTCGATTCTGTTGAAGCATTATAATTGGAAACATTTTTTGGATAGAAAATTGATTTTAGGGGTAATTTAGATAACAAAGAAGGGGCGGGTGTTGGTGTAGTGATTATGAGCGTGGACTTGTAAGTGGGAGGACTCCAGTTCGAGTTCAGCGTATAACTGCTACATTTTATATTTGTTAAAAAAATGTTAATAGTAAAGTAGGTGCTTCCGCCCCCGTCCACGACAACTAATTTGGTAAATTAATGCCTATTTCTTTGGGCGTTAAGCCCGCCTAAAGAAATAGGCATTAATTTACTTTTACTTTTACTTTTTAGATAACAAAGACGTTTGGTTTACCTTAAAATTAAGAATAATGAACGGTTTTTCAAATTATATGGTATTAAGAGCAACTTAATTATTTTACCTTTAATGAAATTTTGTGAACAGTGAAGAAAATATATTTTCTGTTAAAACTGGTAGAATTTCGTGAGATTATGTGTGGTGCTGAATGTTTTCTCCGAAATGATTTAATTTTTTTTTTCGTTTGTTTAGTCTGATTTTTCTTTTTTAATTAACCAGGTTTCATTTTATCTAACCAGCATTTAATTAAAAACCAATTAGGATTAAAGCCGTTCGTATTTGCTGTTTTATGATTTTACAAATTAAATTTATTCTATAATATGGAAAAAGTTTGGTTGTATTATAGAATAAATAATAAATAAATAAATAAAAATGAAGTTTGGTATTTATCCGTCGAAGCATGCATATTGATTTTCTTCCTGATTTCGGATTTACATACATCGTCAGAGCAAATTCGCCAAGTTCGTGTAGAGAGTTCACTTCCACGTAATATTTCTGTTGCACTCACACTTGTTGGTTTGTTGGTTGTATATAAGTGGGGAGGTTATAAGGTTATTATACAAAATTATATAAAACCAACAAGTATGAGTGAAACAGAAACAATACGTTGAAGTGAACTCTCTACACAAACTTGGTGAATTTGCTTTGACTATGCATGAAAATCCGAAACCGGTCAGGAAGAAAATCAATATGCATGCTACGACGGATAAAATACCAGATGTTATCCAGCATTGCGGACCCATCCACATATTCAACAAATTAAATTTCTTATATGACTTCACAGTTTTAATTAGAAAAACATTATATTTAATTTTTACATTTTTAATTTATTTCTTTTCGTCACATTTATCACATTTTATTATTTCTCTTTATTAAGTGTTTACCAAAATTGATTTGACTTTATAATTCTTTATAGATTTTATCAAGGACACGTCAGATTGTGCATTCAGCCACGATTTATTTATTATATTCGTTAAAGTAATTTTTTTTAATGCATTAAGAAGATAAAATGTGTAAAATGATAAATAATGTACATAACAGACGTGTACTTTATTGGCTTAATAAATGTTACAAATAAAATAATTGATTAATGAAATAATTTCTGTTAATACAAAAAATAATTGTCCTCAAGCGTTGGTCTTGGACGGCTAGCGCGATCACATTCAGGTTTCGAGAATTCAAGTTTCGATTCACGTGAAGGCAAAATCGGTGATGACTTAGTATCGTGGGAAAAAATGGGGAGCTATAGTTGGTAGCGCACCTAGGTGGCGAAGGCCGGAACTAAACGGCGAGAGATTTGCGGTATGCTCACCACCATGTCCCCCAATAAAAATCGCCATCTGGCAAGCTGTAACGCCATAGGTAATAATAATAATAGTAATAATAAATTATTAAAAATTGCAGCAAACCCTCCTTAGACTATAACTATGACTTAATGAAATCTTATCGGTTCTTCGTTTTAAATAAAACTACTTCATATTTTCAATATTATATGGTATGATTTTTGTTTTTTCTGCTGTAAACCAACATCCCTATCAGCTTCTGTTAGGTCAGGAATTTTTTTTCTTTTTTTCAGAAAATGGGGAGGGAATAAATTTAGATAAAAATTTTAAAATAATGATAAATAATAAAATAAAAAAAATCCTTATTTATGAATTGGGGAAAACTATTTTTAGGGTTATTTAACTCCAATTAATAGCATGAATAGAATTTGCATGCAGAATAAATAAAAGAACGCGAATAATATTATATTTTTAGATAATGATTTTGTGGGGAAATATTTTTATTTTACAGGAATGAATTAATTTAATGAAAAAGTATTTCCTTTTTAAGGCATGGAATATATATTTTTTTTTAGAGGTTCAAATAATTCATTCGTTGCGCATAATCACTTTATAAGTGCTGGTTTATTTAAAATTTTAGATATTTACTTTTTCATGTGAACAAATATTTTTTTAGGTTATTCATAATTTATTTACTACCGTAGGCTCATTTCATTTACTCGAAGGCTCATTTATTTAATTAAATGCTTATATTATTTAATAGTACATGTCGTTTATTCTAATGCCCCGTTTTTACTTTCTTTTATTACTAAGAGGAAGTATTGGAAGCGTGGTAAATTTTCGATATTAATTTTACACCGGAAATACACATTTTGAGGTCTCCTGAATACGGAAAAAAAAAAGCTTTTTAGAAAATGGTCTGTGTGAGTGAGTGTGTGTATATGTTTATGAAGAGATATTTTGGTAAGTTGCGCATGATAATATATTTTTTTAAGATGACAAAATATTTGTATGTATGTGATCAGCAAAGCTTGAAAAATTGCAGAATCTTGAAGTAGATTTAAAGGAGGAACTCATTGTTTACATCCAGGGCACGCTGGCATTCTCTCAGCATCAATATTCAATTTGATATTGAGTTAACAAGCCAGAGGTGACAAACGTTTCCTCTAAAGTCCTATTTTAGTTTATTATACAATTCTATCATCTAATTAATAATTATTCAATATTAATTTCGATTGAAGAAATTCGCTTGTTGAACAATTTTCTCGGCTTTATCCATTAAAACACAGACGAATTTTGTTAAATTTGGTATGCTAACTGTCTGCGCAGCAGACACCCAAGGCGAGATGGCGAGTAGCGGGTGTAAAAAAAAAAAAAATGAATAATAATGTAAAACAAATGAAAACGAGACTTATCCTATGGTGTCGGTAAGTGATGAATCGAAGAACGGTTGATGAGACGAATTGTGGACTGAGAAAGGAAGAGGTGGCGTCTGTGTGTGGGTGGTGTGCGTGTGGATGTGGGTGCGTGGGTGGCGAAAGAAAGCAACTCAGGTGAGCGTAGAGGGATTGGAATGCTTCTTTAGAAGCGGATGTTGCCGTTGTTGAAGCGGCGAGGGATGGCGAATCCACTAAGGAGCAAGTGAAATAGCCTCGTGAAGGTGATGGCGCGGAGAGATGATTTTTACTACTCACCGATGAATTAATATTAATTAACAAGGCGAATAGGCGACGCGAAATATAAAATGCGAAATCACAGTACAATACTAACTAAAGAAGAAGAAGCGATAAATACGAAGTTGCATTGGCGAGATATTGAAGGTAAGTGAAGAAATTTTATAGCAAGAGAACGTTTGAAGGGTGTGGGAAAATAAGTAAGGCGCAAACCAAGAGGGATAAAAGGCGCCGACAACCCCACCACCAAGAGAGAGAGAGAGAGAGAGAGTGAGAGAAAAAGGCGGGGAGGCGTGGGAAATATGCGGGCGATGAAATAATAATTTAGAAATAGCGAGGCAAAGTTAATCCCTCAAAGGTGCCGCCACCTAACACTAACTATATTTAAAGAAACCAATCATATATGTTTTAAACTTATTCCGAGAAAGATCATATAAAATAAATTTTTGGGAGCGGAAGTGTAAGGTTTCCTTAAAAAAAAAAATTTATTAACTTTAGATTCTCTAATTGACATAAAATAGGAGACTAGCAAACGTTTAGTAAAAATGATAAATTTGAAGAGTATTTGTTTCACTTAAATCTGTGAAAACTGCAGTAACAGCAAGTCGTGTCAGTGTTTAAATACTTACAACAAAAGTGCACTTTATTTTTTATGTAGCGCTCTAGTTACTTTCTCTTTTTTTTCTTGAATTTTATTTCTATTTTTACTGCGTTTGTTACAACAGTTTTTAAGTTTGTACGTGCAAACTCTGTTATATAAAGGGGTATATCCTATGCAAGACATAAACAAATTTAAATTTATTAAAAAAAATAGTTACGTATATGTTGATTTATATGAAAATATAATGAACGGTTTCTGTAAATGTAGACATTTTCTAAATAAATACATTTTCTATTGTATCAACTAATTTAATTAAATTAATGTTGTTATTGCAAAGATACAATTGCCAGGTTAATTATCTCTACTAATGTGACATACTTGAAACTTTACTGACCCAAAGTTAAACTCAAATAACGTTTGTCATCTATGGCTTGTTAACTCAATATTAAATTGAATATTGATGCTGAGAGAATGCCAACGTGCCCTGGATGTAGACAATGAGTTCCTCCTTTATTCTCTCCCGCCAGTGTTTGCAGTCTGCTACTTCCACTTCCTTGTCCTCACGTCAAACTTCTTGTAATTTATTATAAGATCGCTAACCTCCTTCTTTCATTTTCCACTCTTCTTCCTTCCTGTAACTTCTTTCATTGTTTCTATCTGAATTACTGGCTAACTCCTAACTCTACACTTTAAAAACATTCTGAAAATAACATCTAATTTTTTCCCTTTCTGTTAATTTACATTCTTTATAAAACATTATGTTAAAAATAAAGTTTAAACTTTTTTTTTTTTATATTCAAATTTAAAATGAAGATCCTGGAGTAAATCCAATTCATAAAAACCGAATTATAAGACCAATTATCCGAATAATGTTTTTCTCCTGTATCCTGTATCACGAAAAAACCTAAATATCCTATCCAAACTTTTTCAGAACAATGGTTATCCGAAATCTTTATGTAAACAAATTTTTGAATTGCCTCATAACAATAGCATTTTGCCCCGTATTTCGGATAATAACCAAATCTCATCCTTGAATCCCAATTCCACATCTATTCCGAAATATATCTCCTTTCCTTATATAAGAAACCTATCAGAAAAAATATCCAAAGTCCTCAGACCATATAACATTATCCTAGCACATAAAACAACGAATACAATACACAAACTGTTCACTAAATTAAAAGACCCTACGCCGACTGAATTACAATCAAATATTATTTACAAAATAAATTGCCAGCAATGTCCAGCCACGTATATTGGACAAACGAAACAATATTTAAAGAACAGGTTATACCAATACGACTATGACTGTAGAAAAAACAAACCTAACTCTGACAACATAACAGCACTCACTAAACACCATACTGAAAAAAGACACGATTTTGATTTTTCTAACACCAGTATTTTGGCAACTGAACGTAATAGGAAAAAACTTAATTTTTTAGAAATGCTTATATAAAAAAAGAGAAAAATTCTATTAATTATAGGACAGATACCAACGGTCTCTCTTCAATTTATCACAACCTGATTTCCTAATCCCTGACCTTGTTTTTCCAAATAGACCCCTTTCTCCACTAGTCCCGTTATAAATATACCTGCCCGCTGTTCACTATGGTTTATTTGTTCACTATTCTCTGTGTTGTTGAGGTGTTCTCAACTTTTTATTTACAAAATTATACATAAGTTTTCAAGTTTTGATATGTTTTAAAGATTATTTAATAGTTTTTATTTTTTTATTTTTTATGTAAGTAAACCAAAAAATTTTTTATAAATTAATCCATAATTTTATTTTTTATTACTTTCTGTTTTTTGTTTTTGATTTTGACTTTCAAAAAAGAACCTATTGTATTTATATGTTGTAGGCCTTGAAAAAGACAATATATTTGTCGAAACGTTGGCAAGAATTTAAGTTTTTTTATTTTTTTCAAAAAAAGACCGAAACTCACGATCCTTTTCCTTCATACAAGCAACGGTCGAGAAGAATCTTCCATTATTTCTTTAACTCTTTTCCTTCATTCTAACTAATTTGAAAATGACTCCATTTGGACAAGCCACTTCATTAAGTATTGCCATATATCTCACAGGTCTTTGACTGGGTGTAACATTGAAAGTACGTTGGAAATTGGGGAAATTCTTGAACGAATTACCCATTACCTAATTCAATCTTTATTTTCCTTTTCCACGTCAATCAATGTGCTTCTCAAACTTCTATCCTTCTTATTTTTAGGTATCAAAACGTCTTAGCTCCTTCTAAAGGCAATAAAGTCTTTTGCGATATTTTTGTTAAATTATGAAAATTATAGTCCAGACTACCATAAAAAGTTGTCATTTTTTGCTTTTTAATTCCCACTAGAGGACAGTACCGGGGCTCGCGCTGATTCCTGCCCGCACACAATACGACTAATGTGCTAATATGCAATAGTCTACCAAATCATAGATGCGTGAGCATAATTTATGTGCGGCAGAAATCCCTGACTATAAACTACTAATACCTGCGTAAAAAAATCAGCTGTATACACTATTTACATAATATAAAAACCTCTTCCCCTGTCGATACTCCGGGAGAACCTCAATTAAACTAACCAAATATCAATATCCTAAAACCTAATCTAACTGCATTCATACCACACACACAATAAATAAATAAAATCAACCCACGTTCACTTCGCCTAAATTATATTTTTTAGGATTGATAAATTGTTTTTAAAAAACTTTATTCATCAAACCAATGAGAGCGTACAAAACAGAACGGCAACACGCCTGTACTAAGAACTATGTATGTCTAAGTAACAGAGCAACAGAGTGACAATCATATCAAGTCGGCAGTATTTATATCCTTTGCCACTTGTTGTTTACTATATCTCATATGACGTATTTAATGCAGGTGGTGTTTACTTCTATTGCATGGGAACGTAAACAAGGCGGCTTTTTCTTTTGATACGATAAGGTTCAGATATACATAACACCTCCCCTCTTTAGAGAGAAATTTTGGGTGGTGATTGCCCATTTCCTTGTTTCGTCCTTACAAAAATATTATTTAGACATTTTTTATAGAGTATAAAATATACAAAAATTAATAATACAATTATTGTTATACAAATATATAAAATTACAAAATTATAAGAGTTATTTAAATATACAATGTCTTTTATTTCTTTTACCTCCTTGGGTTTTAGATTTATTTTATTTAATTCATTTAATACAATTTCTGTATAATTATTTATTTTAATGTTTTTATTCTTTTTATTATAATTATAATTGTAATCCATAAGGATTTCTTTTCCTATGACAATATTTTCGTATTTTTTATTATTGATGATACAATTATTATTTTTTAATTTATATATTCCTTTTTTCACAAGGTTTATTATTTTATTATCGCAGTTAATATTAATATTTCTTTCATCAGGGTTAATAATTATTATATTATTATTATTCTTTATTTTATAAACATTATAATTAATGATTGCTTTATAATACATACAATTGGTTAATTCTTTATTATTAATGATATCTTCAATACATAAATTTTCTGTTTTAACTAAATCTTTACAATAATATCTTTCTCTGGTATTTAAACAGTTCATGATTTTATATACGTTGTTATTGTTGTCCTTTGTTAACATTTGTGGGTTTAAGTTAATCATGTAAAAATTGTTATTTTTAAGGATGGGGGTTATAGTTAATTGATATATTTCGTATTCTTTGTCTTCAAAAATGGGGATATCTAATATAATTGATATTTTGTCGTCGTTTAATTTACAATAGGGTTTTATTAATTTTCTTAATTGAAGGGTGTTTTCTAATTTTATTTTTGATTCTAAATTGATTTTGTTTGTTAGGTTTATTAATGCATTTGGGTTAATTATCGATGTATGTAGTGTATTGATACTACAAAATGTTAGGGATGTTTCAATTTCTTCTAGTAATGTAGTTATAGAGATTATATTATGTATTAATGTTTGTAATAATATGATTGTTTGGTAATAAATGTCTTTGTCAGAATGATCTTTTAAATATTGGTGAAATTTCATAATTTCGCTTTTAATAATTAATTCATTAGTTTTAATATTATTTATTTGTTTGTTGAATTCTTCTGTGAATTCTTTCATATATTTTTGATTGTTAACGTTTTGAGAATTAAGGATTTTTTGATTTCCTTCAATTTGTTTAAATAATGAGTCGTATTTCTGTTCGTCGTATGAATCTAAATTTCCTGTTATTTGTTTAATGATTGAACCAAGTCCGTTAATTAATCCTCTACGGTGTCTTAAATTTGGGAATAATATATTATATTTGTTTTGTAATTTGTTTTTATGATATTTTAAGAGATTTATATAATTTTCAAGTGACCTGGTTGACGTGGTTTTTTCGTCAATCGTATTGGTTATTTCGTTGATTTTTCGTGTTATTTTATAATATTCAGTTTTTAATTCAGATAAGGGGTAATAGTAATATATTTGGTAATTGGAAATTTGAATTTTACCTTTGCCTAGGTCTGTTAGTAATGTTCCTGTAGTGTCGCTGATGTCTTCAATAATGTTATTCTGTGTAGTAGTAACTACTCGCCAAATTTGGGGCAGGATTATTAGTCTGTGAACATTCGGGGTTTCTTTATTTTATCTATTCTTCGTTTTTTATTATCCGAAGTTATAATTATTCATTTTTCTTTATTATAAGAATCTACGTTCATGGGTTTAAATGCGATATTCGAGATTTTATTATACCTACGAGGGTGTTCTTTAATATATACTTTTTTGGGTAATCTTTCGGGGTTTATATTAGGTTTTACGCGTTTTCGTTTTTCTGCTTTTATTCTTTCCGTAATTATTTTGTTTAATTCTTTTAATTTATTCTTATGTTCATGAATAATTTGTTGATTGGTATGACCTTTGGTATCAAATATTTTATTTTTTCCGAATAATATATCTACGGGGGTTTCTTTTATTGTAGAGCGCCATGAATTATTATATGCTACTAATGCGTAATTGATTTTTATGAAAAGGTTTTCTTTCTTAAATTCTTCTCGATCTTGCATGATCCGAAGGTGTTCAATTATTGTTCGATGAAATCTCTCGATGGGGGAATTTGATTTTGGGTTATCTACCGATATTATGTTTAATTTTATTTTGTGAAGATTTAATAAATCTTTAATTAGTTGATTGTTAAATTCTGACCCGTGGTCGGTTATTATGGTTTTGGGTATTTTATAGTTTGCAAAGAATTTTAATAATGCGTTTAACACGTCCTGGGCGTTTACATTTGGTAAATGATAGATTTGTGCGAATTTGGTAAATTGATCTATAATTGTTAAAAATTTTGTTTTTTCTAATGTTAAAGTGTCTATATTAATTATTTGGAATGGTTCCGATGGTGTCGGTGTTAAATTATCGTTTGTTTTAATTGGGTTTGTGTCATATTTGTTCCTTAAACATATTTCGCAATTATTTATGTATGTTTGTATTGTTTTAATCATGTTAGGCCAATAATATTTTCTTTTTAATTTTTCATACGTTTCTATTATGCCACGATGATTTGTTTTTCCTAAATGATAGTTATTTATAGTTTCAATTTGTTCATTTTGGTTTTCTATATCGTCTATGTATTTTGAACATTTAAGGATTTGTATTCCTTTGGGTAAAAAGTATTTGTGTAATATATCATTAAAATTAAGGTCTAGATTTTCTGTAAAATATGCGTAGTATTTATATTTGGGGTTAAGATATTCTCTAATAAATTTACAAATTTCGTTAATTAGGTCAGTAGATTTAATTTTTACTATTATTCTCTTTTTTGAATTATTGAATAAATTTTTGATGTTTACTTCCGTCTCATTTAAATGTTTATACACGATTATTTGGTTTCTGCCTATATTTACAGGGTTTTCTGCATATGTGATACCGCTGATTGGGTATTCTTCGTCTGAGTGTATTGTATTTCCGGAATCATTTTCGTCATATTCCGCTATTATGCTACTGTTATCTTCTTGAACATTTATTTCTTCTTTTTGGGGAATTGTTTCTGGTTTCGATCTACTTAATGCGTCTGCGTTAGTGTTAGTTGAACCTTTTTTATACTGTATGTCATAATTAAATTCTTCTAGTTTTATTCTCCATCGCGTTAGTTTAGAGTTAGGGTCTTTGAGTGAGAATAACCATGTAAGTGGTTTATGATCCGTTTTGATTGTAAATTTCGTGCCATAAAGGTACGGTCTAAAATATTTTGTTGCCCAAACGATTGCTAATAATTCTTTCTCTATCGTTGAATAATTGATTTCATGTTCGTTTAATGTTCTCGAGGCGTAAGCTATGGGTAAATCTTTTCCGTTATTGTTTTGTGAAAGTACTGCGCCTAATGCATATTGCGATGCGTCGGTCGTTAATGTGAATTTTTTACTAAAATCTGGGTATTGTAGGATTGGTGCGTTACTCAATAAATTTTTACATTTTTCAAAACATTCGATGTACTCGGGGTCGCGTATATTTATTGACTTGCCTTTTTTTAAACAATTGGTAAATGGTTTTGTTAATTTCGCGAAGTTATCGATAAATTTTCTGTAGTATCCGATTAGTCCTAAAAATGATTTTATTTCTTTTGTTGTTTTGGAATCGGGTAGTTTTTTATCGCTTCAATTTTGTCAGGGTTAGGTTTTACACCATCTTTTGTAATTACGTGTCCTAAATATGCTACTTCTTTACGAAAAAATTCCGATTTGTCGATTTGAATTTTAAGGTTTGACTCTCGGAGTCTTTTGAATACTTTTTCGATATTTTGGGAATGTTCTTGGAGTGAAGTGCCGATTATTATTATGTCGTCGAGGTATACAAAACATATTTTTCCTATTAATCCTTGTAGAACGGAATTGAGGAGTCTTTGAAATGTGCTAGGGGCATTCTTTAATCCGAACGGCATGCGTTTAAATTCGTAGTGTCCGAAGTCTGTTGAAAAGGCGGTTTTAGGGATATCTTTTTCGTTCATTTCTATTTGATGAAAACCACTGGCTAAATCTAATGTAGTGAAGTATATGGACTTTCCTAGTTTATCTAGTATGTCTGTGATATTGGGGATAGGGAATTTGTCATCTATAGTGCGTTCATTTAATTTTCTGTAATCGATCACCATACGAAATTTCTCTTTTCCGCTGGCATCTTTTTTCTTAGGTACGATCCAAATGGGTGAGGACCAGGGTGAATAAGATTCTTGGATAATTTCGTTTTCTAATAAATTGTCAATTTGATTTTTGACTTCGTTTTTGTAAACTTCTGGGTATCTATACGATTTTGAGTAAATAGGGTGGTCGTCGGTTAATTGTATCTTGTGTTTTATTTTGTTAGTGAAACTTAGTTTTTCATTTTGTTTAGGGAATAAATCGTTATATATTTTAATTAATTTGGTTAGTTCTTGCTTTTCCTCTTTGTTTAAATGATCGGTCCGTAGATTAGTAATTTCTTTATTTTCATTCAATTGTATTTCAAATAGATTGTTAAAGTATTGGAGTTTGAATTTTTTATGTTTTATTATTACCGTGTCGTTTGCTATATCCATTATGATGTTTAGTTTTTTACATGCGTCTATTCCTAAAAGTACGTTAAAATTTTGGTGGAAATTGTATATGTAACATTTTATTTTAGTTTTTTCAATAATTAGATAAGTGTATTCGGTTCCTGTCGCTTTACCTGTGGCGGTCTTAATTTGAAAGTTTTCTTTATATATGGGGAGTTTGTTTTCTTTTACTAAGTTTTTATTTATTAAATTAATCGAAGATCCTGTGTCTATTAAGAATAAATAATTTCTCATTTGTAGATAGGGTAATCTACTATAAGAATGGGTTTCCGTGGTGCTCATGTTTTCTCCGACGTATTGGGGTCACTTATTTCTAAAAAATGATTATAGTCATTGGGTTCAATAGGGGTATTATTTTCTCTGGGGTCTTTGTATTTAAAATTTTCCGTATTATTTATTTCTTCGGGTATTCGTTGTAACGCCTGGTTTCTACTATAAATATTTCTCATTTTAGTATTGGGTCTATACGTAGTGTTTGTTGTTATCGACATTGGGGTAGGTTTGTAACTTTGATGTGTTACCTGGGTTTTATTCCGTGGGAATGTACTATAAAATGAAGTACTAGGTTTTGGTTTAAATTGGTAGAAGGGTTTGTTAGATTCGAACGATGTGTTTTTATTAATGTAGTTTTGCTTCGAAGGGTAATTTAATCTTTGTTTTTGTGGTGGAATATAATTGTTATTATTTTTATTAGGATTTAAATTAAATTCATTCATTAATATCTGGTAGGCTTCATTTAGTGTTCTTGGGATTCGCGCTCTTATTGAAGTTCCTATTGGTTCTTTAATTCCTATTAGAAATTGTCTTTGTGCTAATTTTTCAAAGTTTTCTATTAGTATTTGTCGGTTATTAATTTGTTGTACATGTGCAAAAATGTAACTGGAGTATTGGTTTGTTAGTTCCTTAATGATTGAATAAAATTCTAAGTATGTTTTATTATGCTGTAGGGTTCCGCATAATTCTCTGGTTATAGTGAGATCGTCTTTTCCCGTTGTGAATGTGTTCGTTAATACTAATTTTAATTCGTTCCATGTTCTAATAATTGTTGAGCTTATTTGTTCTTTCGCGGGGGATACAATTTTTGAAAGGAAGATTCTTAAGAGTAATTTATTTTGTGGGTGATCTGCAGGTGAAGCTACTGCAAATAATGCTATTATCTCCTCACATGTTTCTAAAAATTCTTTAAGTGTGTTAGGGTTACCGTTGAATTCGGGTATTACGTTGATGTATGTTTTATCAATTTTTGGAATGGACATTTTTGTGTAATTGATTTGTATGTGTTTAAATTGATGTGTAAATATTTGAATATATATATAATGTAAAATATAAATTCTTACTAAGCTAACATGCACATATAAAATATTAGTATACAAGCAATATAAATGATATAAATGATCAGTATAAAATTAATGTACAAATTATATTGTTTAATAATTTTTTTGTTTGATTATGTTTTTCTTTCTTTTTGTTTTTATTATAAATTGTTTTTTATATTTGTGTCGATTATGTATTTATTATTATTATAAATTGTTTTTTCTTTATTTATTCTTCTTTTCTTTTCTTTTATTTTATGTTTGCGCTAATTACATATATATTTTGTTATTATTACTTTATATTCGCGCTAATTAAATATTTTCTATTATTGTTTTTATTAATATTTATTACTAATATATTTTATTATTATTATTATTTTTTTCATTAAAATTTCTTTTTAAATTAAATTTCAACTTACGCTTGATTTTCCTCGATGTAACAAAGTTATAATTGCAATATCAATATTCGCTTGACGTGAACAATTAAATACAGAGTGTACAAAGGTGGACTTACAGTAATAAAGGGGTGGTAGCCATTCCTCTGCAACTCGGGATGTTTTAGCCTGGGCGGAACTTCGGGCTCTAGCTTTGCTGGCTCTATGAAGACTGCTTCGGCGGTGACTCTGGTTGCCTGGGGGTGTTCTGTTTGCGCTGGGTTCTGCAGTTAATCTTGAAGAAGAACCACGAAGATGCCTAAGTCCGTCGACGATGTCAAGTTCAAAGGTGTTCGTCCTCCAACTTGCGGGTCCCGTGAAGATAAGCGTTGTTTCTTCGTATCTGCGTTGCCTGGGGGTGTGTTTCCAAACGGAGTATATTCTTGGGATGTTTCCAAACGGAATATTCTTACAATGTCCTCTTGCAATGTCCGAACGAAGTATTTTGCAATGTCCGCACGACTGCGCCAATTATATTTTTTAGGATTGATAAATTGTTTTTAAAAAACTTTATTCATCAAACCAATGAGAGCGTACAAACAGAACGGCAACACGCCTGTACTAAGAACTATGTATGTCTAAGTAACAAAGCCAACAGAGTGACAAAGAATAGCAAGGCGGCCAGTATTTAGATCCTGTTTTGCCACGTGTGTTTAATATATTCAATGAGTATTTAATTGGAGGTGGTTGTTTATTCTATCATGGGAACGTAAACAAGGCGGTTTTCTTTGCTACGATAAGGGTGGTAAGATTATACCATAACAGCGCATGGATGTTACAGCGCGGCTCTGCCGTTATTGTCGCTCAGAACTACCATGTCACTTCACGATATTTCCTGTTCAGGTATGGTGCCGTTTTCTCATAGGCCAGCACACATCCTCCGACACTCCGACCTAAAAACTATCCCCACCTCTATTGCCCGGCGGACCACTGCCTACAACTCCGCTAAGGCCATTAACCCCCAACCTCCTCAGTACCACATAACCCTATAGTGTCTTCATCCTATAGTGACAATTCCCGATTGTCTATTAGTCCACCCCTTGCCTCGGAATTGTCTAGTCCCGATCCCGATGCCGTCTCGCATCACCCTCCAGCACCTGCCAGTCTTAGAAATCCCATTCCACTCCAAATCCCTAGTCCTCTCCCTTGACTTACCCCCCGTCTCCCCCTCCTCTGAGCATCTCTCCCACCGCCCAACCTCCTTGTTAGGTGGTCGGCAAGCGCAGCGCCGTCCTCAAGTCAGGTATAGCATCAGTCCGTCCAGTGTTTCTGCCACCTTTTTCTAGCCCCAAATCCCTCATGCGGGACCAGTTAACATTAATATTAAAATTTCAAACTTGTCCGCCTCAGTCCATCAACAGAGTCACTGTAGTTATTAAGTTGGTCCACAAAGCTGTTATATCACAATTATATGATCCATCGAAGACCAGTAGGTTATTGACCATTTGTAAATTACGGATGTTGACAGGATTGGGAGCGTTATATTTGTTTAAAAGATATACAGTTGCCTCATCGGCGGATTTTTCTGACGGTCAATGGTGTAAGTGGTCATATTTTTAATTTTTGCTAAGCGTTCTTTTAATTTTTTTTTTTTTAATTTAAGGCGTCTCAACATCTGAGGTCATTTGCGCCCGGAGCCTTCTCAGTGCACTGCCGGCCTCCGGACAGTGTTCTCCCGTTACAGACAACACTGTCCATCACCGGACAGTGAGCTGTAGGGGCTCCTAGGAAGAGAAAATCTAAGAGTAGCACGGCTGGATTTGAACCCGTGATCTCCGCGTTGGCGTTCTTTTAATGTAATTAAGTTACCGCCTACTGGGAGATATTTTTGTTTTAAAATTTTAATTGTATCGGCTCTTATCATAAAAAAAATCTAGTGTGAAACACTCACACAACTCTCTTACTCCAGTTTTCGAAATTGCCAAATTTTAACGTTAGTGTACCATATTTAATGAAATTCGTCAGAGTTCGTCGAAATTCGTCGAAAACTGAAAAACTGTTCAGTAAAAGCACACTTTCCGTTTATTAATTTTCTACAAACTCGGAATTTTGGCAATTTATTTATTTCTAATTAATTTTGTTTGGATGGTAGAATTGTATAATCAACTGCGATAGCACTTTAAAGAAAAACATAAGCCCTCCCCTCCCCAAAAGCCCCCTTAAATGACTTTATCAGGAGAAATGTTTCAAATAAAAGTTGTATTTTTTTTCTTTTTTTTTACGTGGGGGGGAAAATGCCTACGCACAAAGTGTGGGGCTTGCACCCACTAACTCCCCTCCCGCACAGGCACTTGTCCACCCCGGAACTGCTTATGGTACTACTTCGGGGTGGTGCCTCGTAATGCCACTGCGGGCAACATCTCTCGAATATTGTATGCCTGGATATGAAGAAATAAGATAATTTCGTAAAACACTTTGTATTTTTCTGTCCACAAATAACATTAACTGAACTGAATATAAGTACCACTAGACAATGATGTCAACTAAACCACTGCTACAGTCAGACTAATTGAACATTAAAAAAGGGCCGCTAATACTCTTTTTGCCGCTGGATGGCGTACTTCCAACAGTAATGGATTGCAAAAATAGAGGTGTAAAGTGTGGGAAATATTCCTGGTATTAGGGAAGTCTAAAAATTGAGGAGGTAAAGAGTTTAAGTATCTAGGAGTTACGTCATCGCTGTCATTAAAGGGAGAAACTGACAAGTTCAAAATTTTGTCTAAATTTCGAATGGCTCCAGATTATTAAATACAAAAATATAAATTTAAATAAGAAATATTTAATTTTTGAAGCTACGGCTCACACTATTATGTGTGGGGCTCGGGTGTGGGGATATGGTGAGTATGAGGAAGTAGAGGCATTGCAGAAATTCTTTCTTAAAAAGGTATTCACACTTCCCATGAATATCTCTAATTATATCCTGTTCTTGTAAAGGGATAGCCCTCCGATGTTCCCATATACCTTGGGGCTTCATTTGAAATATTTGAAAAAGGTTCTCAAAATGGATTCTGTTCGACTCCCAAATTTCCTGGCGAAGGAAATTATTAAGAGAGAACTATGGTTTTAAGATTTGAAAAAATATAGTGCCGAATCTGGGGTGGATATAGACAAAAATAATGTTTTAAATGTTTTAAACAGTTCTTTGGATACTATAATAAAGGTTATAAAATTAAAAAGTTATAAGGGTATGGAGAAAGCGGGTTTCATTTTGAGTACAGAATCTGGTGCTGAAAGAAAAATATTTTATGCAGGAACTAAACTTTAAATAATTACCTTGGATATATAAAGTGCGAGGTAGCTTCTGAACTTGAATCACTAGTCGTGGAGATCTGACAAAATCATGACATGGCACTCTGTAATTGAAGTTTTAGAGATCCATTACCATTTCTTAAGTATTCGTCCTAACCTAAAACATTTAAGGCAAGTGCATCTAAGGAATAAGAAGTTAACATTTCAAGAAGTTAGAGAGAATGTAATTTATAAATGAGACTATGCCGATCTATGGTATCATCGAATGCTGCTGCGAAATCAACAAAAATAGCATAAATTCTTTGTTTTTTTTTTATGCCTAGCCTCTTTTTTTTTTCTTTTATTTAGAATTTTACAACTACATGCTGTGCATGTAACAAGTAAAAGGCTAAAAGTACATAAACTTAAGACGCGAATGGCGTGAATGGTAGGTTATCTATTGTTAACCACCATTAGTTGCCCAGGTGGTCGCGGGGCCAACGACGCTTTAATCATCTTGTAGGATTTTCTGGGAGTGCAGTTGAAGAGAGAATATGAACAAGAGGATTAGGATGGAGGCAAAGTTTACTGTCGAAATAAGGTGCGTCGACGATGCGACGTAGGATCTTGGATTGGAGAGTTTGAATTCTGTTAATATTGTTTCGTTTTGCGGTTCCATAAAGTTCTAGTCCGTAATTCCAAATTGGTGCGAACAAAGCGATATAAAGTCGTCTTTTATTTTGTATGGTCAGTTTGGAGCGTTTGTCAAGTAGTCTGTAACGTTGGTTAAAGCACGTCCGTTTGAGCCTAGTATGAGGGTTCCAAGTTAGTCGTTTGTCTAAGTAAAGTCCAAGGTAACGAACATGGTCTGCAGCTGGTGTTTGGTTATTGTACAAGTAGACTGGAAGTATGAGTTTTTTGTTCAGGGTGAATACTGTAAATTTAGATTTATTTGTATTGATTTTTATTTACCATTTAGTTAGCCAGGATTCTAATAACTGAAGATGATGTTGGAGGGAACGTTTGGAAAGTACAGGATCATTATGGGACGAAAGATTGCTGTATCATCGGCGTAAGTAAAGATTGCTGTGTTGGGATGTGTGGGAATATCAGTAGTATAAATTGTGTAAAGGATGGGTGCCAGAATGCTGCCTTGTGCACTCCGGCAAGAATAGGGTAAACTGGTGAAGTAGATGATCCTTGAATAACTTGGTAGAAGCGGTCTGTTAATTATGATTTTAGAATAAGATAGTATGTGTTAGCTAGGATGCCTTTGAGCTTCCACAATAAGCCTTCGTGCCAAACGCAATCGAACGCCTTGACACGTCCAAGAATACGCTAGCGCAGTATTGCTTCCGCTCTAGGGAGTAGCGATGACATCTATAACGCGTGTGCTTGCTGAATATTGGAGTGTCCACTACGAAATCCAAACTGATGGTGAGGAATAATTTGGTGAAAATCTAGAATTGGTTGAAGACGTAGAAGTAATATTTTTTCGAATATTTTTGCTAAAATAGGGAGGAGGCTGATAGGACGTTAGGAGGTGTGTAGGTTTGTTCGGTTTGAGAATCATACATACGGAAGCAAATTTCCAAATGATAGGAAAGTATGTAATTCTAAATATAGCGTTGTAAAGAGTAGTTAGGAATACTATGGTTTGGTATGGAAGTTGGCGAAGAATATTAGAGGTTATTAGATCGTAGCCAGGGCTCTTCTTTTTAGGGAGTTTAGTGGTAATTTCTGTTACTTCAGTAGGTGTGATAGCTTTAGGAGGCAGTGAGAGCGGTAGAGGGGTGTCAAGCTCGCTGGTGATATTAGAAGTGTGTTCTATATCCTGAGTGTCAGAGTGCGGAATAAATACTGAGGTGAGGTATGAAGCTAAGAGATTAGCTTTTTCTGTTTCTGAATTATGCCAATCACAATCTTTCTGAGCTATGCCCTTCACATACATTACGCATGCCACATGCTACAGTAGGAGACAAATTTCTAGAAACCATTTTTGCGTGCTCAGGGCATTAGCCGTACACTCAATACCGACAATCTGACAGAATACTGATAGAAGAACTTATAATTTGTTTGCGAACAGTTTTTCTCTCTTTCTCTCTCTGCGAGGAAGCAGAGAATATCCCCACTACAGCACTAATCAAAATCTTATCTCAACACAACTCAAAACAATAACAGAAATAACATCGCCCTGTCATTTGCTGAATCTATTCAAATAAACCAGACTGGTTTGACCTTGAGACAAACTTAAATTATTTTTTCTCTTGATTTTCTCGATGTAAAAATTAAACCGTCCATATCACAAGAAAGCGAAGAGGAAAATGAGTTCAGTGCTATACAGCACAAATAAAAATTCGATCAATTTCCACTAAAAAATTAGAGTAAACCACTGAGAACAATAATTACGGGCACACATTTAGTTCTTATTAATACCCATATCGATATTATAATCGTATAATATGTTCTTTTTCAGGACAGCGTAAATGAGCTCGCCTCCAGAACGCTCTAAAATGAATTTTCACGGAAAAGTGTTTCTGCTGTATTGATAAACTCGAAAAACAAAACAATTTAGTGAAGTGTTCCGACCCCTCCGGTTATCAATTTTGACCAAAACCAATTCTTCGGGTCCATTTGTATCATCTATACGAAATATCTAGTTCGAATTTTCAGCGATTTTCTGTTTTTGAATTATGGCAATCACAATCTTTCTGCGCTATGGCAATCACATACATTGCGTATGCCACATACTACAGTAGGAGACAAATTTCTAAAAACCATTTTTGCGTGCTCAGGGGATTAGCTGTACAGTCAATACCGACAATCTGACACAATACTGTACTTCCTCTTACTGATAGAAGAACGTTATAATTTGTTTGCGAACAGTTTTACTCTCTCTCTCTCTCCCTCAAACACCCATACACACACACTATACATATATATATATAAATACATCATCCTGTTAGAACTCGAATTTGCGCATTGAGTCTCTGGATGAGGTAATTTTGAATTTAATAATTGTATAAATAGGGTGATTTCGTGGATACAAATTGTTACAGGCGGGTCGCTTTAATAAATGCTATTGTCAAGTTGTATACATCAATCTTGCCAGAACCAATAACGAACTGGGCTGTTCTAAATTTGTTCTTGCCACAGGAGCAAAATGGCTTTAGTGTAGGTCGTGATTGTATTGTTGTTCTAAGCCCGGCAATAAATATTAGTTTAATAATAAAAATTTGCCAGTTTTTGCAACCTTTATAGATTTCAAGAGGGCCTTTGATTCTGTTAATTATTCTAAAATATGGCCAAAATTACATTTCTTTGGCTTAAGCGGGAAAATAACAAAAACACTAAACAACCTATATGGTTTACCCAACAAAAGAAATCCCGAACAGCACAACCCTGCTTCCAAAGTATGCATTGTCGATGCTGGAACAGAAAAATATTCGTTTCTTTAAAAGAAAACTTCAGTAGTTTATGTTTGTGCTAGCTACTTGTGCAGGGCGTAAGGATTGGGTTGTTTATGCCAAATAGTCCCTGGGATAGTATACGCAGCATTCCAAATTTCTGAAAAAGTGGCTAGTCTACTTTCCACTAAGGGGTGTCAAAATTGAACTTTCAAACATCAATTTCTTTTCAAATAATTTCCTGGTAATTATTTTCCTGGCATTTTGAAAGGATTGTTATTACCCGGGATCACATGCAAGAGTATTCGCTGAGCCTCTTGCTATTTTCGTTGTTTGTTTCTGATCTCATCTCAGTATATCAGATTATGGTCAATTAGGCAACCAGGTACGCTAATTATTAGCAGGTATGCTTTATAGTTTAGAATTTTTTGTAAGGGTGTTAATAATGAAGACATGTGTCAATTATGCAACATTCATTCTCCTGAGGGCCTCAAGCATTTCTTGATATCGTGTCCGATATATGAAAGTTATCGCCAAAAGAATTTGTCATTAAACTTGAAAAAGTTACCGAATCTCAATAAATTGTAATTTGCTAACCTGTATTTTATGAAGTTAAATTTCACTATTTATATAATAAAAGTGTAGGAATATATGCATACATTTATTTATATGTATATATAACATATCATAAAAGATATGATTTCATGTCGTTCTATTAATAATATTGATTCTGAAGAAACTCTCTTGTGGAGATAAGAGAACAATATCTATTCCCAATTTTTCCTACGATTTATTTTCAATGCTCAGTTTGACTACCTTATCACTTCATTCTACAATAGTTTGCTGTTCCAACAGCGGATTTCCTTCTTCTTCTTTACCCTCACTCTCTCTCTATCTATAAGAAGCTTATCAGTGTTACGTGTGAAAAGAGGGGCAGCGGATAGTATCATATCAAAAATGAAACATTATTATCAGGAAGCTAAAACGTTCAATTCATTGATTGACTTCCAACGATTCTCCAGTTTGACCAAAACATACATATGATCCCATGGTGATAACAAAACGGAATACGAGTTTGAGCGACCAGCGATTTTTTCTTTTGAGACATTTCAAAAAAAATAATAAAATAAATATATATATATATAGTATACACAGACCAGCACTTTATCGATCAAAAGATAAAATTTCTTTCATTTCATTTATATCTTTATTCAGCAATCATTTCGAACACATCAAAACATTAGTTTTTGATATAAATAAAATATTCACTAAATGTAAGTATTTCTTGCTGTGATCGTTGATGATAATGTTGTGGCAGCCAATTCAGTGACCTTCTTTTTCGCTAGATTTGAGACAGCATCAACTACACTGAGTTACTGCTTGTACGAATTGTCACTTCACCAGGATATACAAGAACAAGCTTATCAACACATTGCAGATGTGCTGAACAAACATGGAGGCGAAATCACTTATAATGCTGTAAAGGAAATGAAATTGATACATCAAATATTAAATGGTAAAAAATCTCTAAAATTATCTTTCTGTACTCAGAGATTTCCACAAGATATCGAAGTCAATTAGATAAACAATTGCAATATAAGTGCAGGTGTTTCAGGTTGAAACGTTACAAATTCATAAATGTGTTCCTTAGATAGGAAAAAAAAAAAAATTAAACGTATATGTAGAATAGTAAGCGTTTTACTAGAAATATGTAAGATGCTATGTTGTTGTTTCCTTCTGAAATCCTTCTTTTCAATATTAGAAAAAAAAAAAAAAATCAACAGTTTTAAAAAAGCTTGAATAAAGGTTGCAATGAAAAATATTTTTATTCAATGATATTAAAAAGTATGTAGAAGGTTTAACTGCATTTAATTTCATAAAACTATATTGGTTGCTTATCCCTCCGGCTTTGGAAAGGGAGCAAAATAAGGATCTTTGGTCTTTCTTGGGTATGTATAAACTGCAACTGCAACATGCATGCATGTTGAAATTTGGAACAGATTACTAAGAATTAAATCAAAGATTTTAAGATTATATTAATAGAAAATAAATATATGTATATTTATGCCAGATTATTATTATTATTTATTATTTGTCGTGGGCAGGTACCAACACTACGCTATCCAAAGCTTCACTGGGCCCACATAGCTACCCCAAGAAAAACAACAACAAACAGGGTCTAGAAGAAAATACCAGACCCGGACCTAATCCATCTTAGATTCACTGCAATCAGAATAAATTGGACAATAACCTTAAGCGGAAATATCCTAAGCTCTTCCAGAGACATCCTATTCCGACTAAAGGTCCTGAACCTAATTTCCTCACAACCTAGGCAATCAGTCATAAGATGGATGGGTTTTCCTCCTCTGTCTCACAGACTCTACAGAATGGAACCGGCTGAGCCCCATTATGTAGAGATGCCTTCTTAAAGCACAATGTCCAGTAAGAGATCCAACCAGATGATGAGAGAGCTCCGTGGAAAACACAGCAACGTCTCACTATTGGCCTTGTCCGGACCCCTAATGAGCATTTTGGACTGCCGAATATCAACTGAGCTCATCCACAGAAATGAATGCAGTGAAGCGGTCCATTTGCCAGAATATACGCCAACAGCAGGCTCGGGACCAATGAAAGGAAGAGAGGCGCCTATTTGGCAAACCTATCCACCTCCTCATACCCAAAAATTCTCATGTGACCTGGCACCCAGACTAGAAGCACATCCTTCAGAGAAGAAAGCTCTTCCAGTCTTTTAGAACATTCTAACACATCCTCGAAGTGAAGACACATGAACTCAGCGCCTTCAGTGCAGCTTGGCGTCCGAGTAGATACAAACACCCTTTAAGTTAGTGATATGTCAGATTAAAGATGGAAAATAATTTTACAAAAGAAAAAACTTTACCAAAGGTATTAACCCAGCCAGCTTTTGCATTCATCGGTGGCGCGGTACGTAAGCCAATATGGCTATGATCTCGCCAACAAAAAAAAATCCACTTTTAAGAAGCCATGCACAGCAATATACCAATGTGATTGCAATATCTTAAGGATATCCTTAATTTCCAATTCCTCTTAAATTTTTTTTTTTTTTTTTGAGAGTGCTGCCCTCCCGAAAATGCGGAAAGTAGTAATTGGTGAAACGAGGGCAATAATCTATGTAGTGGTATATACTTTTCCTGACTCCCTTCGTCACAATTCTCATATTAAGGACTCCCTATCTTGCCTCTGTTGTGTAAAATGACCTGGGTATCCTAGCGAGTCTAGTCAATACACCTACCACCTACCACTCTCAAGGAAGAGAAGATACTTCAAGGCCCTGCCTTATTATAACTTTTAATGATCTTTTATGGACTGGAAACACCTCTCAGATGTCCCTTTACTTTCTCTAATTTCCTATTCCTCCACTGTTGGACGTCTCTGTTGCAAAATTGTTTTCTACTGTCGGCTACTGCTTTCTCAGGAACACAAAACGGTAATGAGGATCCCACTTCTCAATACCTTCCTCTACATCCGCATGTCCGGGAACCCAAAAGAGCTCTACCTGCTCTTCTGCTGGGCTATAATTCTTCTCCCCCATTCACCACTAATTTAGACCCCAAGAACGGCTTATTCAAAGCCTTAAAGCAGCTTAACTATCAGAAAGTATCCTCATCTCTTTAATTTCTGCCATTCTCCCACCAATTACTTCGCATAAAAATATATCAATATTTTATTGATATTCTCAATATTTTATCAACATATTCTCTCCAACATGATGCAGAATAGAAAGCAGAAAAATTTAAACCAGAAAGATTTGCTAATGAAAAAGAAAACATTAAAAAAGGAACTTATATGCCATTCGGTGATGGACCTAGGATTTGTATAGGTTAGAATTCATATACGTAATTAATATTAGATGTGTGTTTAGAAATGTTGAATATTCATTCAAGTGATTTATTTTCTGATCTTATAAGATATCAAATTCATTTTTCCTCATTCAATTTTTTTCAGGTAAAAGATTTGCAGAGATGGAAATCCAGGTGGCATTAGTAAATCTATTATTAAATTATAAATTTACACTTAATTCAAAAACAATTTCACCACTTGTTTATAATCCTGCTTCTGTATTTCTGGTTCCAATTGATGGTATTTGGCTAGATATACATAAACGAATTTAAATTTCTGTTTTTAAAGACCAGGGAGTGGTAGAATGAAATAAACTTCTATTTTTTAATGAAAGTAGTATTAATTATCTGGTAGGACTCATCTGACATACACTGTACTTTCGCTTACTTCTGGTAAGAGAAATATGATTGCTAGTCAAAGGGTGGGGTTATGTTTTCAATTTAGTATATGTACTTCAATTTATTGCAGTGGCGGCTACTGGTATTCGCGATTGCGCGACTGAACCCCTCAGATATTTGAAAAAAATAAAAAATAAAATAAAAAGTAACAAATTATCATATGTTTATTACTTTCTCTTATTTTTATTTCATATTTCAATTTAAAAAATACGTATTTTCATTTTTATTTATATTAGTTTCAAACATTAGTCACAGTAAAAATTGTATATTGCTTTACCACTTTACTAAATGATTTTTTCATTTTTTGGGGGTTTTCTCAGAAATTGCTCCGACGATTTTTTTGAAACTTCTTATATAAACTAAACATACAAAGTGTATAACTTTGATTTAAAACATTTGTCTGGTAAAATTCATGTAAGGGCTATTTTAACGGAGAGGTGGGGTTATATTTTTCTCTAAAGTGCTCTCATAGTTGATTATACAATTCTGTCAACCAAACAAGTAATTAGAAACAAATAGATGGCCAAAATTCGGAGTTTTAAGAAAATTAGTAAATCGGAAGTGCGCTTTTACTGAACAGTTTTTTCAGTTTTCTATGAATTTCATTAAATTTGGCACAGAAACTACAAAATTTGTTAATTATAATTTTGAGAACTGGAACAAGAGAAAGTTGTGTGAGTGTTTCACACCAGATTTTTTGTGATGTGATGTGCCTGTGCCATTGTGGATTTTTATTTAATATTTATAAAAATTTGATGTTGGTATTGGTACTTAAAACATCACTAAGATATATGACCCAGCAAAGAATCGATGCTAACTCACTGAAATTTCTTTTGAACCGAAACACTTTATTTAGACAAAAATTTCCGTTAAGTTAACCACTTAATTTTCGGGCTCAAACGGTACACCTCGTTTTTTAGCAGTTTTCTCTGGGTGCGCAGTGGCAGATTTATTGTAAATTTAACATATTTAATTGTAGGGGTGGGATGCAGTTTTTACCTGGCTGCTGGCTTACGTCATGATTTCTATCTAGCCAAGTTACTAATAATGATAGGTAATATAAGTATTTAAAAAAAAAATGTTGAACCCCCACATATCCAAGTCAGGAGCTGCCACTGATTTATTACGTAAAAAGAAAATTTTAGAAATTAGAAAAACTATGTCTTAATTTCAAGTATAATATGAATAAGCCATAATACTGCCATAATACCACAGCATTACCATTGACCCTGGAGCCAATGTTTTGTAAAACTCTAAACACTAATATTTATAATATTTTCCTAAACGAAAGTTTCCAGCATAGTAATAAAACTGATGCATGTTTATAAAGTTTATATCTTTATTAATAAAGCTGATGGTTTTAAACAGAGTATTATTATTTTAATTTGTCACTAATATAAATATTATTTCTCATTTAATCAATAACTTATACAATCCATTCAGGAATTAAGATCCGGAGAGCTCAGATATACAATTCCTAAACAATGAGCGGCGTGCATAGTCCTCTATACAGTATCAATCAAGTGAGACCCAGTCTTTGCCATCCAAGTAATCCAGAAAAGAGTACTAGAAAGAGTTATGAAGCCAAACCAAGCCTGGCGGAGTTTCATCTAACGCCTTATAAAAAACCCCCAGGAAATGGCCTAAGTCCTCACTCTCCCTCCGATCACATAGAGTATAATTCCTGTAAAATCTTCAGTTCAGCGTTGTATGATAACATTTGATTTTAAATAGCTATCTAATCATATACTGATCGTCTCGAAGGGCTAATCGTCACAAATGTAGCCTAAGTTACATTCTAGATCTTTACGAAGCGTATAGTAATTCATATTACTACTCTAGACAGGGCGTGGAGGATAAGGGCTAAGCTCTAGGGAGCTTCCTTCTATTGGCTCCTTCCCCTGGAACCTCCCTAGGGATAGTATTACTAAAAAATATAGTTTCGATAGAAATTTTTCCTCGAAGCTAAGCACGAAAAGGGAGTGGAGCAAAGAATTCGCCCTGGCCAGTATCAGTAAGCATGCCACTAAGTGGTATACAGATGGATCTAAGACACTCGAAGGAACCGGGGCAGGGTCTTTTGTGCAAGGACTTAACTTTAAGTTAATACCTTGGATATTTAAAGTGCAAAGGGAACTTCTGAACTTGAATTACCAGCCATGGAGATCTGACAAAATCATTATACTGCACTCTATAATTTGAGATAAGTCCATTACCATTTCTTAGGTATTTGTCCTATCTAAAGCATTTAAGTAAACAGCATCTAATGAGTGAGAAGTTACCATGTCAAGAAGTTACAGAGTTCCTTAGAGGTAAAGACTGGAATAGCCTGTATAACAATGTCCTGGAATTATTGTTGGATTGCAAACTTGTCCAGTACAGGTAACAGTGTTTGTAACCTTACCGTATATATTTTAGAATGTGATGAAATATTAGTTTGGTGTAATAATACAACCTTGTTTGCACTAAGTTTTATGTTTCACTTGTTTATTAAAAACGCTCTACTGAATTTTATTTAACAGGTTATGGGCCCAGTAAATTCCGGAAACCCAGACCGTTGTTGTGAAGAGGTAAAGTAAAAACAAATTCGAAGTAACAGTGTAAATCAAATGACCGGTTTAGCCCAAATAAAAATTGAACCCCTGCGTCGAAATAATTTTGACACATGGAAAATTCAGATTGAAGCGTTGTTAATTAAAAACAAAGTATGGGACTATGTGAATGGTAAAAATTTGAAACCAGAGGATGCCAATGAAGCTGCCATTTGGAAGAACGAGGATCAGGATGCAAGGTCAGATCTCATTTTATCCATTAGCCCTCCAGAATTAAAACAAGTTAAGGACAGTGTAACTTCAAATGAAGTATGGTTAAAGCTCTATAGTATATACCAGTCTAAAGGACCTGCTCGAAAAGCACATTTGTTAAAACAATTAATTTTAAATAAAATGAAATCAGGGGAAGATGTTAGAATACATATCAGTAACTTTTTAGATTTAGTAGATAAGTTAAAAGACTTAGAAATAAACATTAACGAAGACTATATTACGTCTCAGTTAGTGTGAAACTAAGATTGCTCTGGGCGAGTCTGTGTTGGCACACTTTCTAAAAAACGCATCCAGAAGATGGGCGAACGCCCGAAACCGTTCGATGACCACAAAATGAAGCAGGCTACCACGGAAAATGTCTCTGATGCTTGCCAGCTCTGCGGAACCAACCACCACAACAAAGATTCAGATAACTCAAGATGTAAAGATTGTAAATGAATTGGAGCAAGTTAAGCAACAGTCACGCAAAGAATATGAAGGTTCTATGAGTGATTTCTGCTATAAAGAAGAAGAAAATAAAGTTCCATAAGGTAAAAGAACTGAATCTATGACTGATCCATTGATCAAGCCAAGTGAAAGTATAGTTGAAGAAATTACTGAAAGTATACCTTCAAGTGTCGATGATGATGTTGTAATTATGAATTTGATCAACCAAGCAAATCAAGTAAGGTTCGTGGAAAAGGAAGACCAAGAAAAGTAAGAACTGGTTGCAGAGGAAGACTTCGAATGGTCCACAGCGGATCTAACAACTTAGAGGAAGACGATGATTTACCATTAGGAGGTTTTGAATGGAATTTTGACGATGTTAAATAAATCTGGCCAACGATTTCCGTTATGGTGAAATGAATGAAGACTCCACTTTACCTGAATGGAGAGAAGCAATTAAAGAAGAATTCATTTCACTCATTAAAAACAAAACTTGGGTTATATGTGATAGACCAAGTGACCATAATGTTGTCGGTTGTCGGCTTGTATTAAAGCATAAATATAAGCAAGGTGATCAACTTGAAAGGAAAAAAGCCCGGTTATGCTAAAGGATATGCTCAAACTCCTTTTATAGATTATTATGAAACATTTGCGCCCGTTATTCGATTAAGTACTATTAGAATGTTAATGGTTATTTCTGCTGAAAGGAATCTGAAGGTGCATCAGCTTGACGTTGAAACAGCTTATCTCAACGGTGAGTTACAGGAACCCATCTACATGGAGATACCACAAATTTTTCAAGATATCTTACATGAACTGAAGAAGTCAGACGATCCGGAAATTCGAAGTCAGTCTGAAATGAAGGTGAATCAACTGAAAGGGAAAAATAAGGTTTTTCATCTTAAAAAGGCCTTGTATGGTTTAAAACAGGCCGGACGCGAATGGTATAAGGTATTACACCAAACCTTGAGTACTTTAGGCTTTAAAGCGAACAGATTGTGATCCATGCATTTAGAAATGGCAATGAAGTGAGTTTCATCGGAATTTAAGTAGATGATTTGATTCCCGCTTCATCTGAGTTAAAATGGATTGAAAATATAAAAAAGATGTTATCGAACGATATTAAGATGAAAGACTTGGGCACTTTAAGTTATTGTTTGGGAATTGAATTTGAATATAAAAAGGAAGAGTTTAGGCTTTCCCAGAAGAGATACATTGTTGATTTGTTAAAAAAATTCAAAATGGAAAATTATAAGCATGTAAGAACACCCATAGAAGTTGGAAAGAACCAGAAAATATAAATGAAGAAGATCTCAAGAGATATCCTTTCAGAAACTTGATTGGGTCCTTAATGTATTTATCTGTTGGTACTCGTCCAGATATAACATATGCTGTGAACGCGCTTAGCCAGGTATAACAATTCTTATGATGAGCAGCATTCGAAGGAAGCGAAAAGAATTCTCCGCTACCTTCGTGGAACTTTAAATTGCACTCTTGTATTCAGAAAAAGCGGTAAACCCGTTGTGGGATTCTGGACGCTGATTGGGGCGGTTGCCTTGATGACAGCCTTTGTATGCAGGATATACCTTCATCCTTGCTGAGGAAGCTATATCCTGGGAAGCTCGGAAGCAGTCCACTGTTGCCCAGTCTAGTGTGGAAGCAGAATATGTAGCACTAGCTGAGGCCTCAAAAGAAGCGATTTATTTGAAAACATTCCTGTTACAATTGGGAATGCCAACTTCAACTGTTACAATAATGTGTGATAGTTAAGGGGCACACAGATTGGCCAAGAGCCCTGTTCACCATTCGAGGACTAAACATAATAATGGCCAATGTTCGATGAGTAAGAGCAGTGTTGCTGCATTTATAATGCAAATAATCACAAAATTTTTCGTGACATCATTTATTACAAAATTTCAAAAAACATTTACAAATCTCTTATTGCCCAAATAAAAATTTTATTAACTTATAAATAAAGTTTTATTAAATATTCTTTATTTTACATTAATACACTTTTTCTTTTCTTAAAGCAATTTGGATCAATTTCGTTTATGCAGATCAACCCAGATTCCTCCAACTGGTACCATTAATACACTAGAAGGCTGGTAAACAAGGGGTGAAATTGTTTTAGGATTAAGTGTAAACTTGTATTTTAGTAAAAGTTTTGCCAAGGCTACTTGCATTTCCATTTCGGCAAATCTTTTTCCTGTAAACAGAACAAAAAAAAATGAATATAGTATTCATTAGCAGAATATAGAAGAAGGCGTTAATGGGAATGTATTTTTACCAAATGCAATGACTAATGTTATGCTTTTTGTCAGTTATATAATATTGTTCACATTTGTAAGGAACCCACAAATTTGAAAACAACAAAACAAACCTATACAAATCCTAGGCCCATCACCGAATGGCATATAAGTTCCTTTTCTTATATTCTCTTTTTCTTTATCAAATCTTTCTGGCTTGAATTTTTCTGGTTCTGGAAAGTATTTTGGATCATAATGGAGTGAGTATACTGGTATGTTTACTAATGAACCTTTCGGTAACAATAACGATGTTTCAGGTACCGTGTAGTTCTTTGTCGCAACACGCCTCAATTGAGGTACTGGCGGATGCAATCTTAAAGTTTCTGAAAATATAAATACATCTTTTTAAATTTGATGTTAATAAAAATGTATGCTTTTAAAAATCTATCAAAAGAAGGTAGTTGACATGATTGAAGCGAGCACAACATTTGCATACAAATAATTTCAATTGACCATTTTGTTCTAACTTGAACTTTTTATTACATGTTTAGTGCCGATTCAGTATTCTATAAATGGGCAATAGTGAAATCAATGTTACTGATTTGCATAAAATATCAGAATCCAATCCTGCTCTGAATTACCTAAGTGAGAGTATTAGGCCGATAGGGTAGATGTGATGAAGACATTCCAGCAAAAGTAAGCAACGTTGCAATTGAGATTAAAAATAGCTCTACCATATCCTAGAGAAACGCACGGTCATCTAAGAATGCGAAACGTGGAAATTAACTAACAGAAAAGGATATGCTGCTGGCCTTTGATTTCTGTCGGGGGAGCTGTGGTGGGTGTACCTCTCGTGGCGCTCATATCAGCGATGAGGACATTCGAAAGGAAGCTGAGGCTAGAAACAATATTCTCTAGAAGATAGAAGTGGAATTTCAGAGGTAGTAGGGTCACTGAAAAGAATAAATGAACCAGACTCCTGTACTGCGTACCCCAAGGAAATAAAAGAAGAAGTATAAAGAAAGAAAGAAGACCATTGGACAAAGAGACTTCTGGGCTATGTACCCCGAGGAAATAGGAAAAGTGGCCGTTACGGAAGGGTTGGTTATGTGGGATGGTAATGGCAGGAACAGGACATGCGAATGAAGCCCCGCTAGTAAGGTGGACCTGGCGTCAACGGTGAGTTTTGTGTCGGTAGTGGACTAACTGAGTGACGGGTGCTTGATCAGCATCCAGTGTGAAGAGACTATTACAAACACTATGTTCCGGTTTCTTATGTGTCAGCGAGAAAGTCAATTCTATTGAAAATTGAGTCAATTATTTAGTTATTTTATTATATTATTATTTTGATTTATTTTTATGTTATCTTGCCGAGGAGGGTCAATTCTTGTGTTCGTTTCCTTAATGATATTAATTTTTTAATTAATTATACTTATTGTAAGTAGGATAAGTTAGTCGTGTGGAGTAGTACACCTATTAGGAGGAAGTTTATTATATTTTGAATATGCTCCATTTAAAATATTACTGTTTCATAAGAAAGTAAGATAGACAAATACCCAAAAAAAGAAAATAAATACGAGATAAGATGTACATTTGTATGAGATATACTGATGTAATTATTTGTTGATTACAGAAAAAGTGGATATTTACATGGTTACTTACAGTTTTGAAATTAGGCTACTATTTGATTGTAATTGATTTTGTTAATGAAGTTGAGGAAATGTGGGTACAGTATGTCAGTCAGATCGGTTATATTTGGTGGCCAACTGTATTCAGTCAGTATAGTCTCTCTTAACAAAACCAGTCTTAGGTGGCCCGGGAGGGTGCAGTCAAAGGGTAGATGATCTGGTGTTTGATCACTTATTTTTTCACAATGACTGATTATTTTAAATCTATGTAAATAACTCAAATTTTCCGTGGCCAGTAAGAAACATTGTCAGTTGGTAGCTGTCTAAGTCAATTCGTTTATGCAGTCTGTCGTATATAGATGCAAAGTACTGGTGTGTTGTGCTTTACTTGGATGAGACCATTCTTCTTCCCACTTCCGCAATGTTTCCTGTCTTGCTGCAGACTTCACATACGATTTTGGTTAGTACTTATAACCAACTCCATGCTTTCCTCCTTTGAAGCTTGCTTCGCTAAACGATCAGCTCTCTCGTTTCCTAAAGTGCCGACAGCGCTTTAGTCCACTTGATTCCAATAGTCCATCCATCTTCTCTAATCATACTTATAATCATAACTTCCTTCTGATTTTTTCTGCCAATGGATAGTGAATTTTCCTGTTGTTTATTATGTGGATGGAGATCAAACTATCTATATAAAGTTGCAATGTTCTGCATAAAGGATCCCTTTGTACACTGTGTAACCATTCTAACTACTTCAAAATGGCCATCAATTCAGCCTGGTTATTTGAACAGTGTGTTGCTAGCTTATATATTCCTTCGAAAACATTCATTCCTTCTTTGTAGGCTACAAATCCACAGCCTACGTGTTGATTTTCTTCACTACTGTCCGTAAAAATTCTCCAACTCCGCTCGACTTCCGAATTCATTGAAATATTGACCAGGGCTTGGACGGATGTACCCATTCATTATAGTGGATTGGTCTGTCATATAGAGCCGGATCAAAATTATATTGTGAAGTTCTTCCCATTAGTATGTTTGATATTTGGCATTTCTCTCCTATTAGCAAAATAATGGGAATTTCTCCAGCCAGTGTACAGGCAGCTTCATACGAGACGGTCCTGAATCCTCTAATTGTTCTTAATAACATAAGTCTTTGCACCCTTTGGAGTTTTCGTTTATTATACTTGAATCGCAAGGCTTCACTCCATACTTAAGCACCGAGGGTTAGAAATGGAATTAATGCTCCTCAGTAAATTATTTTCAATGCACCACTGCGTACTCCCCCATGAACTTTTGAATATCTTGATAAAACGATCCAGGATTTTTTCAAATTTACCTACAGGTTCCAATTCTCGCAGTAAACGTCTAGATCCCTTATCATGATGAGTTGGAGAGAAGCAGGTGTAGAGATCCGTAAGACTTAAAGTTAATATTCTATTAGTTTAAGTTATTATTCTATTATTTATTTTTTTTTTTGTTAAGGCGCGTCAGCATCTATGGCCATTGGCGCCTGGAGTCTTCTCAGTGCACAGCTGGCCTTCAGACAGTGTTCTCTCGTTAAAAACAACACTGTCCATCACTGGACCCGTGAACTTAAAGGCTATGAACATAGGTGTCCAGACAAAGACACAAATATTTAAAACACACGGTCTGGACAGACAAATAGTTAAAATTAAAAACGTAATTGTTCCAAAGACAAGCTAAATATGAAGTATGAACATAGGCATCCAGACAAAGACACAAATATTTAACACTCACAGTAAATTCAAGCATAGACCTCTCTTTAGAGACAATCAATTATAAAAACTTGTCAATACACACAAAATTTACGCACAGACCTCTCTTTTCACATACGCTAATTTTCTTCATAGCCGTTCAAAAACGCGGTAATTCTCATCAAGTCTGAGAATACTTTTCCGCCCCAACGTGGTGAAGTAAGGTTGTTGCTTAGCCACGGCCCATGACGTCATTGATCACTTGAGGACTCAACAGGTTTATTTGCACCAACGAAACAGAATGTAAATTTTCACAACAACTCTGCCCAATTTGCTAATAGATATAATGATAGTATCGCGATATTTTGATAGCTTAATGAATAAAGACTCCATATTTAATCATAGTAATCAACATAAGGTTGGCTGTAAGAGTATCATACACTGCCAACATGGGAAGTTATGTAAATAAGTCGATTTATTTAAACATTTATAATAGCAAGTTTATTGTAAACATTTTTGAATGAATGAATGAAGAAACAAATAATTTTATTGTCCATAAAAAATCACATAAAAAACCCATATTACTCAAAAATTGTTACATAAACCAAATTCTACCTATATTGTTGTTATTTTTACCCATGTTATTAATATTTTTTTTAATTAGGTGCACTCCAAACACACAACTGCTCTTGTGGTACTATTGAAAATATTCATCTTTTTATCAAATGAGATATTTTTATTTATTATTAGTCCAATACTATTTACAGCAAACTCAGCTTTTGCACGTTTGCCGTGCAATTTATTGTAAAGTTAAACGTTGGATTACAATAATACCTAAATATTTAGATCTGTCTACATACTTCACTTTCATTTCCTTTTTCACTTCCTAACTAGATAACACGATCCAGGATTTTTTCAAATTTACCTAGCGGTTCCAATTCTCGCAGTAAACGTCTACATCCTTTATCATGATGAGTTGGAGAGAAGCAGGTTTAGGGATGACTAACACTTAACTTATTATTCTATTATTTTTTTTTAGTTTAAGTCGCGTCAACATGTACGGGCATTGGCGCCTGGAACCTTCTCAGTGCACAGCCGCCCTCCGGAAGTGTTCTCTCGTTAAAAACAACACTGTCCATCACCGGACCCGTGAACATAGAGGCTCACTGTTTATTCTATTATTATTTTATTTATTCTATTATTATTTAATTATCCCAATAATTAATAATAGTATAATGGCGAATAATCGATGAGTAAGAGCAGTGTTGCTACATTTATAATGCAAATATTCACAAAACATTTTATAACATCATTTATTACAAAATTTCAGAAAATCATTTACAAATCTCTTATTGCCCAAATAAAAATTTTATTAACTTATAAATAAAGTTATATTAAATATTCTTTATTTACTTTTTCTTTTCTTAAAGCAATTTGGATCAATTTCGTTTATGCAGATCAACCCAGATTCCTCCAACTGGTACCATTAATACACTAGAAGGTATTTGAGGAATCTGAAATATTCTCAATATGACGATCCATTGCATTTTAGATTAGTATCATACCAAGATATTTTGTGTCAGGTACAGTTTCCAGGATTTGCCCCCCCCCCCCCCGGAGATCTGTATTATAGGTGGTCTTCTTCTGCTGGAGATTAGCAACAATTTTGTTATATCAGCATTAAAATTTATCTTGGTACACTTTGACCATTCGCTGATTTTGCCGAGTTCTGTAGTAATTAAATGTTTTAACTGAAATTTTTTGGCCGATATCATAATGAGAGTATCATTTGCAATTGTTTTTCTTTGTTTTTCAAAGGACAGTTAAAGAATAGAGTCATACTGAATGATCCAGAATCCTCGGCTACTACAAGATCCTTGGGGACATCCCTTTGTAACCTTCTTACTGACAGTCCTATCAACTGTAGACAAAGTAGCTATTCGGTCAGCGAAGAAGCTTATTGCTAGGCAATAAAACTTTTTTGGACACTCCGAAAGGTATAGTTTCTGAAGACATTTGGCCACCAAGCCGCATTAAAGGCTCCAGCGAGGTCTAAGGAAATAAGGCAGACAATATTATTCATTTTGAGATTATGCTCAATATAATCTTTTGCCCCCAAAACAGCATGCACCGTGCTTGTTAGTCGTGTGTATTGCAGAGTGAATGTGAGTAACTCGGGGCTGGCTATTAGTGTATTTTAGTGTTATTTAATGTTAATGTAATGTTTGTTAGCTGCACTAGGCGTTTACTTCTGTTCTGCAAAAATACAGACTTTGGCCATCTATGGCCTCAGAAAGTCGCTGAGGCCATTTCTATGAAAAAAATCGCGAAAAACTGGAAGGAGCTTTCTGTAAAGTTGCAATTCCGGTTGATGGATTTTGTCCAAAATCATCGTGTCAAATGCGGTGGTAATATCTAATCGAAATACTAAGTAAGTTTAGGTTATTGTGATTTTTCGTATTTGAGATATTTAGTCCATACATACATGCATACAAATCATTGATTAAAAACATTTTTTTGTTCTCAGAGTACTGACTTCAAAACACACATTTGACACGATCACAGTACTTCCTCTTATTAGGAGTGAGAGAAAATAAAAAAAAGCCAAAACTAAAACCAAAACCGTACGCACTCAACAGTTCCTTATCGTCTTGAAAAAAAAAAAAACGGAAAAGAGAAATGGAAGAGGCTTTAGAGTCTCCAATAAAAGAGATAAGAATGCATGAATTTTTAAAAGATAGGAATATGTTGGCAGTTGTAGATATTTAGATTAAATTGTTTAAGGGGTTAATATTGCTCTGCGACCTGAACTGTTGTGCCACCCTTGACTCCTCTCAGTGTACGGCCACCGAGCAGTGTTCTAGTTCTACACAGCACTGCCCATCACCAGATAATGAGCTGTGGATGCTCCTAGGAAGAGAAAAATCTATGTGCACCTCCCTGTTGTAGATTTTTACAATTCAATCGTAGTCATAGCTGTCAATATGCTCTATTGATTCAATTTTTACCAGACCTCAATACGAAATAAAGATTGATACACAACACAAAATTAAATATAAACAAATAAATTATAAATGATAAATTTACCTGCAAAAATTTGATTTATAAATTCCATATCTTTGAGTGCATTATATGTAACTTCACCTCCATGATTCTTCAACACAGATACAATATGCTGGTATGCTTGCTCTTGTATATCTTGGTGAACTGACAATTCGTACAAACAATAACTGAGTGTTGAAGCAGTCGTTTCAAAACCAGCCACAAAGAAAACAAAGGCATTGGCAATAATGATTTTGTCATCTATTATTACTGCAAAATTAATAAAATACAAATTATTTATTTCAATTTTTTATTTATATAAAATATTTTAAATATATTTAGAATTTTTATAATTATAGAGAAATCAGAGCTTTTGTAAGATGGGATAATTCTTAGGTGTAGTAATTAGAGAAGGAATGGAAACTATCAGCAATTCTTCAAGATAAAAGGAGGAACAGAACTTTTGAAATAATGTCGCATAAAGTACTACTAACTACTACTAAACATACTGTATTTTTGTATAATATACTTTTACAGGAGGGGGGGTCTGTTTTAATAGAATAATACAAATTATTTTGTATTGAGGACAATATAAACTTCTGGTGTAAAGCATTCAGTTGTTCAGAAAAAAAATAAAATAAAATGTTTAATGAATCATAAACTCAAAAAATAATAATCAAAATTCCACCGAAAATTAAATTCTCATCTGCAGACAAACGCACATAAGTAAATGCAAAAAAATATATAAATTCAGATCATAAATTCAAAAGATAATAACCAAAAGTAATTACATAATTAAATTATTATTTACAACAAGTTCAAAGGGTAATAAAATTAGATCAACTGCAGCCGAACAAGATATAAGTAAAAAACATAATACATAAATAATTCAAACACATAAACAAATCTTCCAACAATTGTATGCTTACATACATACATACATACATACGTACATACAAACATACATACATACATACATACATACATACATACATACATACATACATACATACATACATACATACATACATACATACATACATACATACATACATACATACATACATACATGCATACATACATACATACATACACACACACGCACACACACACACACACACACACACGAGTATATATAAATTGGTCATAATGTAATACATGTTTAATGTGACTTGTATTTATATTTTTGCTTAAGAAATTTATGAGAAATTCAAATTTAGCATCTCAATTATTAAATAGTAGATATAATTTGACATAGCCGTATTAACTAGCAACTCAGAAACTATTTCATCCTCATTAGTAAGAGTGAAAGCATTGATAAACTGTAATAAATAACGAGACTTAGCTTCCTCGTAACCAGGGAATGCATAAAGATGTGAAATAACGTTTCGAACTACAAAAGGAGCACACCAGCTGTGAATCGATTTCGTACAATTTACCATCAATAAATAATCTACTTAAAGATTTATTAGAAAGGCAACTGCATAATTACCCTTTGTATATTAAAGTTGCTCATTTTTAAAAAATATGGCTCGTCAAAACCAAAGTTAGTAATATTTCTGTACATCGGGTTATAATTAGAATTTAAGACACCATCTCGTGTATCCTTAGATAATAAATGATTAAATATTTTCTCAACGAATAATTATTCGTTTCTATACGAATAAAATGGTTGGGCCTGTTGATCGATAAGTGAAGCAATGTTTTAAAGAAGGTTAATTGAGGTTAAACTTTATCCACATCATTCAAATAGTCTAAAGACCACAATTCAGAAAAATATAAACAAGTAACAGAAGCAATACTTTCCAAAAGTAAGATCTTAGTTTCCCAAGAATACACTTTCCCCCAGATAAGATCTGCATCACCTTTCCGAGCGCCTTTTTGCCTTTAAGAATGAAATGGTTAGCTGCTTCACGGAATTTGTTTGTATAACTAAAGGATACACCAAGATAAGTATAAAATGATTCATATACTCAATATTTCCATCCAGTTGCAATAGTAACATTCTTTTACGATAGGCAGAATTCCGGAATACCATCACTTTGGTTTTATTGATATTGATATCCAATGTAATATTATGTTTTTAGGGGATCCTAGTAAGAGGAAGTATTGTAATCGTGTCAAATTTTCGATATCGAGTTTTCACCGGAAATATCCGTTTTGAGGTCCCCTGAGTCCAAAAAAGTGGTTTTTAGCAAATGGTCTGTTTGTGTGTATGTATGTATGTATGTGAACAGCATAGCTCAAAAACGATAAACCGTAGAAAGTTGAAACTTCATATTCCGTTTAGGTATCACCATGGGATCTGACACTACGTTATCTGTCGAAATTCCTCAACCGGAAGTATCACTTTACTAGTTGGATTTTATACTTTTTTGCGATTTTCTCAAAAATGACACCGACGATTTTCTTCAAACTTGTTGTATCAACTACACATACTAACAACTACAACTTTTATTTGAAACATTTCTCCGGGAAAATTAATTTAAGGGCACTTTTGGGGGAGAGGTGGGGTTAGGTTTCCATCTAAAGTGCTATTTCAGTTTATTAGACAATTCTGCCATCTAAATAATGTTAATTAGAATTAAATATGTTGTTGAAATTCTGAGTTTGAAAAAAATCGGATAACCGGAAGTTCGTTTACTTTACCACTTTACTAAATGATTTATTCACTTTTTCGCAATTTTCTCAAAACTGGCTTTGACGATTTTTTTGAAACTTCGTATATAAACTAAACATGCAACGATCTACAACTTTTATCTAAAACATTTCTCTGGGAAATTTCTTTTAGGGGAGGGGTGGGGTTAGTTTTTCTCTAAGTGCTATCCTAGTTGATTATACAATTCTATCATCCAAACATAATAATTAGAAATAAATAGATGGCTGAAATTCCGAGTTTCAAGAAAATTAGTAAACCGGAAGTGCGCTTTTACTGAACAGTTTTTTCAGTTTTCGACGAATTTCATTAAATTTGGTACACAAACTATAAAATTTGTCAATTATAATTTTGAGAACTGGAGTAAGAGAAAGTTGTGTGAGTGTTTCACACCAGATTTTTTTGGGTTAGTTCAACGTTATTAGTGCGTTCTTCAGGGCTATAATGTAATTACTTCTCTACCTGTTGCTTGGATTAGTACTTTTCTACCATCCGTATAGGTAGTTAGGACTATTGGGAAAAAATTGAATATTTTCTATACAATTTTATTAAAAGGAGTACGAGAAAATCGTATGATGAGTGTTCACAACAGATTTAATCAAAAAAAGGTTTCGTATGATTGACAAAATTTTAGTTCTGAATGTGATGGCAAACCACTAAATTAAAGCTAGTATCTTTAGGGGCTTGGGAAAAATTTAAGAATTTCAAAAATATATCCAATTTATAGTACGTACTTACCATCACTGTCTATTTCTTCACCGTTTTTCCGTTTTTCCAATTCTTGTTTTTTTATTTCCATTAAAAGTTGGACAAAATCATTTCTAGTTACGTTATTCTTTTCTCTATATGACATTGTTGACTTTATCGTTGATATAAAGAAATTTTCTATGGTTGCATCCAGTGATTTCCAACGTAAGATTCTCAACAATCCTGGATAGTGCGATCTGAGAACTACTCTAAGTTTCCTTAAAAAATCCATTTGGAATACTTTTCTTCCCATTTTCCTGAATTCAGAATCTGTATAATTTAATGAATTTGTATTTAATCCAAATGCACAAGAACCAATGACATCTGTAGAAAATTTTGCCATAACTTCTCTAACTTCAAAAGGCTCTGAGCTTTCCACAAAGTGACTGATGTAATTTACTAATGCGTCAGAACAGTCCACCAACTGCTGATGCATACCTTTCAATTTGCCCGTGCTGAATGTCGGTGTAAGTTTCTGTCTCAAACATTTCCATTGTTTATCTTCTAAATGGACTAGATGAGCTGACAATGGATCTAAATTTGTATTAACACCAGTTCCACGATTATAAAAAGATGTGAAATCTTTTATCAAAACTGATTCAATAAGTGATGGATCACGTAGAAATAATGTTGGTTTAGTAAACGTAAAAACGCCTCCAAAGCGATGTCCTTTGAAAAAATCATAGATATCTTGTTGAATAGCATGACTAGGCTTCAAACTGAATGCAGAATCCCATGAATTTCCAAAGAATGGAAGTTTTGGTTTTACATATGGAATTCCTTGTAATTTCCAGTAACCATATGTCCGTGTTCCATAATAATAAGCCAATAATATCAACGCTGTGACAGCCAGTAACGGTTCGAACAAGATCCACCACATGTTTTTATTTAACTATTTTGAAACACATACATTCTATCTTTATATTTAATATCTTTCCATAATATCTATTTAATGATAAGAAAAATTGTGGATCGTCATTGCGTAGTTTAATCAATATTTACTTTAATTAAAATAGGACATATTATACTGTTATTTCTCTGAATTGAAGGTAAATAATTTAACTTAATTTTTTTAATTGTTATCATTCCTACTATCCATATTTTCCTAGAAGAAAGTGAACTAGCCATTTCTTCAGGGATTTTGGCGTTCCTTTAGATATCCCAGCCTAATTACAACAAGCTTATAATACGATCGGAAAGTGATACTCACTAATATTTATCCACAATATATAGGGCCCACTATATTGTGAATCGAAACTTAACTGAACAACTTTAACCTAAAACACTATCCAATAGATTACAATTTCAGGAATTATGGGTAATTTAGCTATGATTTACGTTTTTATATTGTACGTTATCCATACTACCAGTTTCAGTTTATTCGCTGGATTAGCAAATATAGATATTTACCTATCTCGAGATTTATGGCTAACGAAATTGCTGGTAATATAATGAATATAGCAAAGAAAATAAAATAAATCTGGTGTGAAACAGTCACACAATATTCTCTTGTTCAATACAAAATTGTAATTGGCCTATGTTATATTCACAGTTAGTGTACCAAATTTAATGAAATTTGTTGGAATTTTTAGGTGAAAACTGAAAAAAACCTTTCAGTATAAACTACTTCCGGTAATCCGATTTTCTATAAACTCGAAATATTGGCAACATACTTGATTCTATTCAATGTCATTTAGATGACACAATTATACAATAAATTGATATAGCTTTTTAGAGGAAAACATAACCCCACCATTCCCCAAAAATCCCTCTTGAATGAGTTTACCCGGAGAAACGTTGCAAATAAAAATAATAGCTCTTTGTATGTGTAGTTCACATAGTTTGTTTAAAGAAAGTCATTAGAGCCGTATTAGAGAAAATAGTAGAAAATTGAAAAATGCTTTTCAATAAAAATGCACTTCCGATAATCCGAGTTTCTTCAAACTTCGAATTTCGACAACAAATTTAATAAATTTAATTTTCATTAATATATTTAGACGATATAATTGTGAGATAATAGAAAATAGCAATTTAGAGGAAAACATAACCTCACCGCGACCGCAAAAGTTCCCTTAAATGAATTTTCTAGAAGAAATGTTACAAATTAATGTAGTAGCTCCATTAGATGTGCTAATTGTAATTGATGCGGTAGTAGTACCTAAACGGAATACCATGTTTGAGCTATTTGTGTCTTTTCATATTTGAGACATTTCATTCACACACACAGATATACATGTACAGACCAACTGCTAAAACATTGTTTTCGTCTTCAGGGGACCTCAAAACTTCTATTTCCGGTGAAAACTCAATTTCAAAAATCTGGCACGATCGCAATATTTCCTGTTACTAGGAGAATTATAAACTAATTTTTTAACGATTGTTTAGAAAATATTAACTACTTAAAATATGAAATTTTTACAGAAAATATAAAAAAAAAAAATTAAGAAAAGAAACATTAAAAGGCACAATTACAACTAGTAAATATCATGGTATTGGTTGATAATAATGACTTGCTAGATTTAAAATGATTTATGTAATTAAATTAGCCCATTGTTTTCTAAATATAATATTACAATGTAAGCTTTAAAAACGTTTATTTTTTTATTTGCTCATTTGTCTCCGTTATCACGGCAAAACTAACTTAGAACAAATAAAACAATCTGTAAAGTGAACAGTAAATGCCCAAAACGTGCGCTTGTTTGATTTCAATTTTTGTTTATAAAAAGAAATTCTTTTTTGAAACACTCACACATTTTTATCTTACTGCAACGATATTACAACACATTCTAAATGATAAATATTCTTCAAACTTGATATGATTACTTTGTACATTAAATATGCATTTAGTGTATAGAAATATGTATAATCGAAGAATTTAATTTTTACTTTTTTTGTTAGTAATTTTTAATTTAGTTTGTTTTACTTTTTTATTTCTTTGGTATTTTGTTATAAGTGTGTTATATTTCTTTTTATATGTATAAGTGTGTGTTCTTTTTATATTTTATGTGTTGTGATTTTCGTATTTAGTAAAATTAATTTGACTAGCAGTGAACTCTGACAGACAGTCTAAGTGACCATGTCATTAGATGTGTAGTTTTTATTTTCACACAATGTAAATTTTGTGATCAATAAAACATCTTTATCTATCTATCTATTTATCTATCTATCGTTACTAAAAATTTGATTGATCTTAGTATTTACATATAAAATACAAACTATAATATTGTTGTTTTAAAGCCAGGGCTGGATGTGACTACAGTATAGATACCAGACAGCATCAGTTTGAAGGTAAGTCTATATACATCACTCAGAATCCTTTTAAAATCAATTTTCCTGGGAAAATGCTTCAAATAAAAGTTTAAAGTTTAAATATGTGTAACTAGCGTCTAAGTTTAAAGAAAATCTCTTTATGAATTTATGCCTGATTTATTGTTTTAATGAAAAATAATGTTGGTCCAAAACATTCATTCCATTAAATAACGATATTCGAAAATGCAAAATGAAGATGAAAACATAATTCATATATATATCTATATATATACTAATATATATATACACTAATTCAGTTGGGCGCTGCTAGATTAAAACTTAAAAGAAAAAATTGACTTTTGCCAATAAGAATATGGTTTTTACCCTTATGGCATTACTTACTACATTACTTACTGACCCATATTGCATGTCGGAGGAAATATTACGATCTTATCAAATTTTCACCTCAGTAAAGTTTGTTTTGAGATCAATGTATTAATTGCACTGCTGGACAAAATGTAGTTTACAACTATAAATTAAAAACTGCAGTTGAGATTTTGTTACAATTAACAACAACCAAGGCCGTTTTTTTTTGCTGTCGAATCCCATGGTGATTATCTAAACAGAATATAAAGTTTAAACTTTCTATGAGCTTTTGTTTCTAAGCTATGCTGTTCAGACGCACACACAACCCATTTTCTAAAACCACTTTATTGGACTCAGGGTGGCTCCGGTGAAAACTTGATATCGAAAAATTGACACGATTACAATACTTCCTCTTACTTTCTTGATCATTTTTCCAAAATTCCATTTTTCTGTTTTTCCATGTCCTGCTTCTTTAATTCCATCAACACAGGTATAAAATCATTTCTTACTATGTTATTCTTTTCTCTATAAGCAATAGTATTTTGTATAACATTTGAAAAGAAACTGGTACTTGAAGGCTTCTTTTGAAATAAAATCATTATTCGTAGCAAACTTGGATGTTCAAGTCTAATTATTTGGCGCACTATATTTATTAATGATCCTTCGATGGTTTTTTTTACCAATTTTCCTAAATTCAAGGTCTGGATCATTTAAAGAATTGATACTCAAACCGAATACACAAGAACCAATTACATCTGTAGTAAATTTAGCCATCGCATCTCTAATATCTATTGGTTCAGATTTGTGATGTTTGACAAGTTCATCGGAACTCTCTACAAGTTATTGATGCATACATTTTAATTTTCCAGAACTGAATGTTGGTGTAAGTTTGTGTCCTAAACTTTCCCATTCATATCTTCTAAATTGAATAGATTCTTGACCGTTGATTCTGCAGGTACACTTAAACCATTTTCTCTATTGTAAAATGATGTAAAATTTTTTATTAAAACAGTTTCTATCAAACTGGGATCACGAATGAATAGTGTGGGTGTTGTGAGTGAAAATATACCACCAAATCTTTCTCCATTAAAATGATTATAGATTTCTTGTTGTCTTATATGGATGGATACACTTCAAACTGAACATGGCATCATATTAATTTCCAAGGAAGGGATATTTTGGTTTAATATATGGAATTCCTCTTGTTTTCCAGAATCCATATGTATGAGTTCCACAAAGTAAAGAAGAATTAAAACTATGCTAATTAACTCTAGCGGTAGGGACTGGGCAACGTGCTTTGCACGGCTAATCGGGCTCTGGCGGCAGACACCACTGCGGAGCTACACAACATTTACTCTGCATCCGCCGTGGTAACACGCTCACTTACTCACACCACAGACACACTAGCGATCTCACGCCGCCCTGACGGGGCCCATTTTTGGGCCTCCGAAAACAGGTCTTTACTTCAGAGAGTCTATTTGGACATTGGAGGACCTGGGGCGGATGTGGGGGAGCGGCTTACACGCTGGAGATTCGTCCAGGTACCTGTAGTGTAGGGACCTGGTGAGGAAACAGCAAACTCCATACAGTTCAACACCACATTCACACATATTTCACCAACACTATACCACCCCTTTGGGGAATCAGCATGCCTACTTGGCGGGAAGGTCAACGGAGACTGCGCTCCATAATTTGGTGGGGAGAATTGAACGTACGTTGGAGTCTAAAGAGTACGCGCTGGGATGCTTCTTCGATATTGAGGGGGCTTTCGACAGCGTGGCCCATGATAGGATCAGAGTGTTATTGGAGGAGAGGGGCGTGAATGAGACCCTGGTTAGATGGATAGGCAACCTCCTAACTTCGAGGATTGTCTATTCTCGTTTGGGAGTTGCGGAGAGAAGGGTGAAAGCCAGTAGGGGCTTTCCCCAAGGTGGGAGTTTGTCACCTCACTTGTGGTGCCTCATCGTTGATGAGCTACTTTGGGAGATGAACCGTAGGGGATTTTACCTGCAGATGTATTCCGATGATGGGGTAATCTTAATCACAGGGAAGCATCTGAGTGTGGTGAGTGACTTGATGCAGTCGGCGTTATCTTACGTGGAGCAGTGGTGTAGGAACTATGGCTTGTCCGTTAACCCGGACAAAAGTTCTTTAGTTCTATTTACTAGGAAGAGGAAATTGGAAGGGTTTAGGAGACCTAGGCTCTTCGGTAAGGAATTGCAAATTAGCAATGAGGTTAAATATTTGGGGGTCCTCATCAACAATAAGTTGAATTGGCGGGCCCACATTGAGCATATTCGTGAGAAGGGGCAGAAGGTTTTCTGGCAGTGTAGGAGATTAGCGGGTAAGACCTGGGGAGTTAATCCCCGAGGTGTCCATTGGATTTATGAAAAGTTGGTGAAGCTAAGGATGCTGTATGCAGCTGTGGTGTGGTGGTCTGGCTCCTTGGTGGGGAGGAATAGCAAAAAGCTGTTGGGAGTACAGCATACGGCCTGTTTGGCTATTACTGGCGCGATGAGAACGACACCGACGGTGGCATTAGAGATGCTGCTGGGGCTAATCCCCCTTCAGTATGTGGTAGTGGGAGAGGCAATGAAAGGGTACCTCAGAATGAGGTGCAAGGGAGAATGGGTGAGAACCTTCCGGGGGGATCACACTAGGATCGAGGAAAAAATTTGGCGAGTAAACCGATTCTTGCTATCCAAACTTGATGAGACGAGCAAGAAATGGGGATTTGAGAGAGATTATGAGATTACGATTGGCAGTATAGGAGATGATAACCTTACGAGGCCAACGGAGTCGGGCAGCGGCATTATTCGTTGCTATTCAGATGGCTCTAGGCAGGAGGGTACTGGCCTGTCGGGGGCGGGAGCCTGGTTTCAGGAACTGGATAAAGAGAGTTCGGTGGCCTTGGGTGGCTTGGCCACTGTTTTTCAGTCTGAGGTGGTGGGCATCATTGAATGCTGCCACCTGGTGGGGGAGTGGCAGGGAGAGTTCAAGGAAGTGCGGATTTTCTCGGATAGCCAAGCCGCACTAAGGGCTTTGAGTAAGCCTTGGTGGAGTTCGAAATTAGTGGGAGAATGTCGGAGGAAGCTCAACGCTTTGGCTCGGAGGGGTAAGGTGCATCTCTATTGGATACCCGGACATGCGGGAATAGAGGGCAATGAGAGGGCGGATCGGCTGGCCAGGGAGGGATCATCATTACCATTTGTGGTCCTGAACCAGCCCTGGCCGTTACAAAGACGTTTCGCGACAAACAGATTTGACTTTGGGAGACGAGAGCTTTGGAGAAATGCTGGGGGGACACGCAGGGGTGCCTCCAAGCTAAAAGATTTATAAAGGCAGGTAAGCAGAGAATTTCGGAGTATCTCCTGTCTCTTAGTAGGACGGGTTTGAGGACCTTGGTAGGAATAGTGACTGGACACACTTGGGTGTCCAGTCACCTGTTTAACATAGGAAAGACGCGGAGTCCCATTTGTCAGAACTGTGATGACGGAGTTAGGGAAACGGTGTATCACTACTTATGTCAGTGTCCCCGTTTCGCTGGAACTAGGTTTCGTATATTTGGGAGGACACCACTCTCGCAGGATTGTCTAGGCGCGTTGGAGTATAGGGATATCTTGAGATATTGTAGATTAACCGGCAAGTTACCGGGGGAGACTAATTAAGGGGTTACGGGGGGTATCGGGGGGATAAGAGCCATATAGGCTTAGGTCCCGCGCCTTTGGGCACCCGTTTCCGATAATAATAATAACTCTAGCCGAGATAATATTAACTCAGCTAGTAACCACGACATTGCTTAATCACTATATAAATACCTAATTTACGTGCTCTTTATAGTTTAAGTGGATATTTTTACCTAATTTGTTTTCTGAATATGATAATGCAATCATAAATAATTGATGAGGTTCATAAATTCTAGTATCTCTTCATGAAACCTGTTTATTTAAACAAATGTATTTACAATTAATTTTTGTTTAATCATAGGAAATGATCAGAGACAAAATTCATTCATTCATTAATAGAACTAATGGAAGATTTTCTAAAGGGAAAGCTACGCTAATATTTCTTTGTAACTCTCACAATTTCAGAGGAACAAATGCCAGAAATTTCACTGAATGTTAGTTCTGTTATCTCGTGCTAAGTGCTGAAACTATATCTGGATCTGATATAGCAATATAAGGGAACATTCTGACAAGGGAAGGGATAATTCTAACAATGGACTTCTCAATTTCCCTGAACAACTGAATTTCTAGAAAAATCTTATATATATAAACGTGTTCCATCTAAAAATGTGTGTGTTTTTAAATTTTATTGCACTTTTACTTGCGCTAATTCAAATAAGTTAATTTGAGAGCAGATTGGATGTATTAACAAAAAACAAAAAAAAATTAAAATAAATCACTAAATTGTCGCATTGTATTAGTCACAGCCCTCTAACTTGAAGAAGACCTTGAGACGAAGTGGATGGTCCCGAAGCGTTCGAAAACGAATTTTCAGGCTAAAGAATTTGTGAGGTGGACAAGGTTTTTGTGGAATTCCTTAAGAGTCGGCAGTGACGGCAATGAATGGGAAATTAAAGTTATTGTGGATTATGAGTTTGAGAGTAGTATAAGCGAACGAATTCATTAGAGTTTGAGATCCAATGTTTTGTTCCATAGGTCCAGATAGGTTATAGGATTGAATTACATGTTAATCAAGTGTTTAGTAATGTCAATTTAGATCAACAGTGAAGTAGTCTTCTACACTGTATATAACGGTTGTTCAGTCTATTGCAGTTCGTTTTAGGTTGTGTGAGGATAACATCTCAGGCGTTTGTCAATGTAAGCTCAAGAACGTATAATTAATATGTTAATTCATAAATTAATATTCATTTTCACATATCAATATAATTAATATACCTATTAACGATATTTCTGACAATTTACATTACCTTTATGGCAACTGTTTTTACAAAATTCATTTCCCCAATAAAAATTAAAAAAAAATCGAAGGCTATATTATAATGGACTGTAAATTGTATTTGTAAATTGTAATTGTAATGGTGCTCTATTGTATTATGATTCATCCCACTTATCCAGGATATGTTTTCTTATTGTACTCTTAATATAATGGTAGGATGTTTTGAAAATCAGGTGTATTGTTGAATATGTGGATGGGTCCGCAATGCTAAATAAAATACCAGAAACTAGGTATATATTTAAAATTTAATTTCCTTTGCAAAAATATAGTTGTTTGAAATTTAATTTATTGACTTTAAAATGTAAGGAAAATCAGGCAGCCAATGCAGGAGCATTTCGTTTATTAACGTCATCTGCAAATTGTCAATCTGCCTTATACTGCTCATGCTGACAAACAGGGCTGAAAATAGTGACATATCAAGTTAACTTCAAGCTAGGTTCCAAATTACCATTCATTCTGTTTAATTTAATAAAGTTAAGGCTAGCCACAAGAAAACAAGGAATTCATGCTTCTTTTGTGGATTTCGCAGAAACATTCGATGCCACTGATAACTATGGTAATAAGCTACTCTGAAGCAAAAATGAAAAAAAAAGGAAAACATATATAAACAGTACTGATTATGAAGTAAAGTAATCTCTAAGTAGTAAACTGATGAAGTATTAATCAGTAACAATATGAACAAAAAGGGCGGCAGATTGAGCAAATCAAAGTATATTTTATTAACTAAAAGTTCTAATAATTAAAATGCGAGATTAATAACTGTTAAATAAAATTCAGCAGATCGTTTAACTGCATTTAAAACCACAGTGAAACATAAAACTAAGTATAAACAAGATTGTATTCTTACATCAAACTAATATTTCATCACATTCGAAAATATACATGGTAAGGTTACACACACTGTTACTTGTGCTGGACAAGCTTGCACTCCAACACCCCTTCTCAGGCGATGACCAGTCCGAGATCTTCCCGGCACGTCTTGTGTTTATCAACAGGCAAACCTTTTGTTAGTATGTCTGCTGTCATATCTTCAGTAGGCAGATACTCCACTGAAATTTGTTTGTCTTCTGTAGCACCCCTTACAAAATGGTGTTTGATGTCAATAAGTTTAGTCCTCGAATGGTAAACAGGGTTCTTGGCCAATCTGTGTGCCCCTTGACTGTCACACATTATTGTTACAGTAGAAGTTGGCATTCCCAATTGTAACAGGAATGTTTTCAAATAAATCGCTTCTTTCGAGGCCTCAGCTGGTGCTACATATTCTGGTATACACACTAGACGAGCAACAGTGGACTGTTTCCGAGCTTCCCAGGATATAGCTCCCTCAGCAAGGATGAAGGTATATCCTGAATACGAACGTCGTCATCAAGGCAACCGCCCCAATCAGCGTCCATGAATCCCACAACGGGTTTACCGCTTTTCCTGAATACAAGAGTGCAATTTAAAGTTCCACGAAGGTAGCGGAGAATTCTGTTTGCTGCCTTCCAATGCTGCTCATCATAAGAATTGTTATACTGGCTAAGCGCGTTCCCAACATATGTTATATCTGGACGAGTACTAACAGATAAATACATTAAGGACCCAATAAAGTTTCTGAAAGGATATCTCTTGAGATCTTCTTCACTTATATTTTCTGGTTCATTCCAGCTTCTAAGGGTGTTTTTACAGGCTTACAGTTTTCCATTTTGAATTTTTTTAACAAATCAACAATGTATCTCTTCTGGGAAAGCCTAAACTCTTCCTTTTTACATTCATATTCAATTACCAAACAATAACTTAAAGTGCCCAAGTCTTTCATCTTAAAATCGTTCATCTTTTTTATATTTTCAATCATTTTAACTCAGATGAAGCGAGAATCAAATCATCTACATAAATTCCGATGAAACTCACTTCATTGCCATTTCTAAATGCACAGATCACAATCTGTTGGCTTTAAAACTAAAGTACTCAAGGTTTGGTGTAATACCTTATATCATTCGCGTCCGGCCTGTTTTAAACCATAGAAGGCCTTTTTAAAATGAAAAACCTTATTTTTCCCTTCCAGTTGATTCACCTTCATTTCAGACTGACTTCGAATTTCCGGATCGTCTGACTTCTTCAATTCATGTAAGATATCTTGAAGAATTTCTGGTATCTCCATGTGATGGGTTCCTGTAACTCACCATTGAGATAAGCTGCTTCAACGACAAGCTGATACACCTTCAGTTCCTTTCAGCAGAAATAACCATTAACATTCTAATAGTCCTTAATCAAATAACGGGCGCAAATCTTTCATAATAATCTATAAAAGAAGTTTGAGCATATCCTTTGCCTATTAACCGGGCTTTTTTCCTTTCAAGTTGACTACCTTGCTTATATTTATGCTTTAATACAAGCCGACAACCGACAACATTATGGTTACTTGGTCTATCACATATAACCCAAGTTTTGTTTTTAATGAGTGAAATGAATTCTTCTTTAATTGCTTCTCTCCATTCAGGTAAAGTGGAGTATTCATTCATTTCACCATAACAGAAATCGTTGGCCAGATTTATTTAACATCGTCAAAATTCCATTCAAAACCTCCTAATGGTAAATCATCGTCTTCCTCTAAGTTGTTAGATCCGCTGTGGACCATTCGAGGCCTTCCCCTGCAACCAGTTCTTACTTTTCTTGGTCTTCCTTTTCCACGAACCTTGCTTGATTTGCTTGGTTGATCAATTTCATAATTATCAACATCATCGTCGACACTTGAAGGTATACTTTCAGTAATTTCTTCAACTACACTTTCACTTGGCTTGATCAATGGATCAGTCATAGATTCAGTTCTTTTCCCTTTTGGAACTTTATTTTCTTCTTCTTTATAGCAGAAATCACTCATAGAATCTTCATATTCTTTGCGTGACTGTTGCTCAACTTGCTCCAATTCATTTACAAACTTTACATCTTGAGTTATCTGAATCTGTTTTCATCTACGAGCCCAACTCTGTAGGCCTTACTTTCTTCAGAGTAACCTACTAACAAACACTCTTTCGCTTTCGGTTCTAACTTATCTTTATTTGGAGTTTTATCTAATAAATAGCCTTTACATCCAAATGTTCTGAAATATGACACAGTGAGAGTTTTCTCATACCAAAATATTTAAGGAATACTACCATTTAACGAACTCGAAGGGCACATATTTCTTATATGACAGGCCGTAGCAACTTCTGCCCAAAATTGATGAGGTAAATCAGAGTCAAGTAGCATACACCTTTCCATTTCTAAGTATGTTCTGTTTATTCTCTCAGCAGTGCCATTCTGCTGTGGCGTGTATGGTGCTCTTAGCTTTCTTCGAATTCCACAACTTTCTAAGAAATTAGAAAACTCTTTATTGACATATTCATTACCATTATCAGATCGCAAGTATTTTTTTTGCAATCTACTTGATTTTCCGACCATGTCTTGAATTTCTTAAATGCATTCAACGCATTACTTTTGTTTGTTCATGAGATAAACACATGTAAATGTGATGAAATATCTCGCACCACCTATAGATTGTGTGCGCATGGGTCCACAGATGTCGCTATGAATAATTTCTAATTTTTGTGCATTTTCTTTTAGAATCTCTTGGAAAAAGCAATTGTGTCTTCTTCGCTTTTGTACAAATTTCACAAATTGGCAAACTAGTATACTTACATTTGATACCGCGAACATCATTACTTTTTATTATTTTTCCCAAATCTTTTTCGTTCACAAGACCAAGACTCTTGTGCCATGACATTAAACTGTTTGCATCTGAACTAGTTATATTAGCAAATTCTCGGTTATATACTTTTGTTTCCTTTATGTAATATAAACCGTTTCTTTTTTCTGCAATAATCTTTAAACTATTTTTGTTATCCCTTACTTCAGCTTTATCTTTGTCGAAAATTACTGTGAAACCTTTTTCTCTTACTTTTCCAACTGACATGAGGTTTGTTTGCACATTTGGTACGTAAAGCGTTTCACTCAGAATTGCAGTTTTGTCATTAACTAAATTCAATTTCACTTGGCCTTTTGCCGTAGCTACCATTGAGGAATTATCGGCTAAGCTAATTCTTTTGTTAATAGGTTCATCTATCTTTTCAAAACTAGCATATATGGGATGTTGACCCGCTATCTAGGCACCATGCAGATTTTTCATTATTACTATTATAATAGGTTGATAATGCCACATGGAAACCTACCTCTTCAGAAACTTTAGCGTCCTTTCTTTATTAAATTTGCAATCTACTGATTTGTGGGCGAATTTTTTACACTTGAAACTACTGCCGGTAAATTTATGTTGTTTCCAATCGCTTTTAAATTTTGATTTAGATTTATATTTAGCAACCATAGCATTGGGTTCACTTACTTCGTGAATGTCTAGAATCATATTCTTCAATTATTTTTACTTTTAAAATTTCCGGCTTTGGCAATATGTCTCTAGACTCAATAGCACATCTAAAATTTTCGAAATCGTCTGGGAGACTGTATAACATCATTATTGTTAAAAGGTCTTCGTTAATGTTTATTTCTAAGTCTTTTAACTTATCTACTAAATCTAAAAAGTTACTGATATATATTCTAATCTCTTCCCCTGATTTCATTTTATTTAAAATTAATTGTTTTAACAAATGTGGTTTTCGAGCAGGTCCTTTAGATTGGTATATACTATGGAGCTTTAACCATACTTCATTTGAAGTTACACAGTCCTTAACTTGTTTTAATTCTGGAGGGCTAATGGATAAAATGAGATCTGACCTTGCATCCTGATCCTTTTCCTTCCAAATGGCAGCTTCATTGGCATCCTCTGGTTTCAAATTTTTACCATTCATATAGTCCAATACTTTGTTTTTAATTAACAACGCTTCAATCTGAATTTTCCATGTGTCAAAATTATTTCGACGCAGGGGTTCAATTTTTATTGGGGCTAAACCGGCCATTTTGATTTACACTGTTAATTCGAATTTGTTTTTACTTTAGCTCTTCACAATAACGGTCTGGTTTCCGGAATTTTCTGGTCCCATAACCTGTTAAATAAAATTCAGCAGAGCGCTTAACTATATTTAATAAACACAGTGAAACATAAAACTTAGTCCAAACAAGGTTCTATTATTACACCAAACTAATATTTCATCACATTCTGAAATATACATGGTAAGGATACACCCACGCACTGGACAAGTTTGCACTCCAACAATAACCCCCTATAATTCCAGGACATGGTTACACAGGCTATTCCAGTCTTTACCTCTGAGGAACTCTGTAACTTCTTGACATGGTAACTTCTCACTCATTAGATGCTGTTTCCTTAAATGCTTTAGGTAGGACTAATACCTAAGAAATGGTAATGGACTTATCTCAAATTATAGAGTGCAGAGTAATGATTTTGTCAGATCTCCATGGCTGGTAATTCAAATTCAGAAGTTCCCCTCGCACTTTAAATATCCAAGGTATTAACTTAAAGTTTAGTCCTTGCATAAAAGACCCTGCCCCAGTTCCTTCGAGGGTCTTAGATCCATCTGCATACCACTTAGTGGCATGCTTACTGATACTGGCAGGGCGAATTCTTTGCTCCACTCCCTTTTCGTGCTTAGCTTAGAAGAAAAATTTCTAACGAAACTATATTTCTTAGTAATGCTATCCTAGGAAGGTTCCAGGGGAAGGAGCCAACAGAAGGAAGCTCCCTAGAGCTTAGCCCATGTCCCCCACGCCCTCTCTAGAGTAGTAATATGAATTACTATACGCTTCGTAAAGATCTAGAATGTAACCTAGGCTATATTCGTGACGATTAGCCCTTCGAGACGATCAGTATATGATTAGATTAACTGCTGAACTGCAGATTTTACAGGAATTATTAACCTGTTGTACTCTATGTGATCGGAGGGAGAGTGAGGACTTAGGCCATTTCGTGGGGGCTTTTTATAAGGCGTTAGATGAAACTCCGCCAGGCTTGGTTTGGCTTCTTAACTCTTTCTAGTACTCTTTTCTGGATTACTTGAATGGCAAAGACTGGGTCTCACTTGATTGATACTGTATAGAGGACTATGCACGCCGCTCATTGCTTAGGAATTGTATATCTGAGCTCTCCGGATCTTAATTACCTGAATGGATTGTATAAGTTATTGATTAAATGAGAAATAATATTTATATTAGTGACAAATTAAAATAATAATACTCTGTTTAAAACCATCAGCTTTATTAATAAAGATATGAACTTTATAAACATGCATCAGTTTTATTAGTATGCTGGAAACTTTCGTTTAGGAAAATATTATAAATATTAGTGTTTAGAGTTTTACAAAACATTGGCTCCAGGGTCAATGGCCATGCTGTAGTATTATGGCAGTATTATGGCTTATTCATATTATACTTGAAATTAAGACATAGTTTTTCTAATTTGTAACATTTTCTTTTTACATATATGTAAATTTGTTTCTATTTTTGTAAATAAAGACGTTTTCTTTTTCTTCAATGATAAATTATACAATAAATTGAAGTACATATACTAAATTGAAAACATAACCCCACCCATTGACAAGCAATCATATATACCTTACCAGAAGTAAGTGAACATACAGTATATATGAGATGAGTCCAAATAGATAATTAATACTACTTTCATTAAAAAAAAAGAAGTTTATTTCATTCTACCACTCTCTGGTCTTTAAAAACAGAAATTTAAATTCGTTTATGTATATCTAGCCAAATACCATCAATTGGAGAAAGAACTATAGAAGCAGGATTATAAACAAGTGGTGAAATTGTTTTTGAATTAAGTGTAAATTTATAATTTAATAATAGATTAACTAATGCCACCTGGATTTCCATCTCTGCAAATCTTTTACCTGAAAAAAATTAAATGAGGAAAAATGAATTTGATATCTTATAAGATCAGAAAATAAATCACTTGAATGAATATTCAACATTTCTAAACACACATCTAATATTAATTATGTATATGTATACTAACCAATACAAATCCTAGGTCCATCACCGAATGGCATATAAGTTCCTTTTTTAATGTTTTCTTTTTCATTAGCAAATCTTTCTGGTTTAAATTTTTCAGGCTCTGGAAAATATTCTGCATCATGTTGGAGAGAATATGTTGGTAAAATTACCCTTGTACCTTTTGGCAAAGTTAACGATGTCCCTGGTACGGTGTAGTTCTCTGAAGCCGTACGCCTCACTTGATCAGCTGGTGGATGCAGTCTTAATGTTTCTATGGAAAATAAAAATACTATATTATCGATGATAAATAAAATATTGATATATTTTTATGCAAAAAAATTGGTGGAAGAGTAGCAGAAATTAAAGAGATGAGGATACTTTCTGAACGTTAAGATGCTTTAAGGCTTTGAATAAGCCATTCTTGTGGTCTAAAGTAGTGGTGATGTAGGAGAAGAATTATGGCCCCGCTCAGAAGTAGTACTAGTTCTGAGCTCTTTAGTAGAGCACTTTTGGGTTCCCGGATATGCGGATGTAGAGGAGGGTAATGAGAAGTGGGATCCCCATTACCGTTTTGTGTTCCTGAGAAAGCAGTAGCCGTCAGTAGAAAACCATTTTGCAACAGAGACAACAAACAGTGGAGGAATAGGAAATTGGAGAATGTAAAGGGACTTCTGGGAGGTGCTTCCAGTCTATAAAAGATTATTAAAAAGTATAATAAGACAGGGCCTTGAAGTATCTTCTCTTCTTGAAAGTGGTAGGGGGTAGGTGTATTGACTAGACTCGCTTGGATAGCCAGGTCATTTCAGACAACAGAGGCAAGATAGCTAGTCCTTAATATCAGAATTGTGATGAAGGGAGTCAGGGAAAGTATATACCACTAGATAGATTATTGTCTTCGTTTCACCAATTACTACTTTCCGCATTTTGGGGAGGGCAGCACTCTCAAAAAAAAAAATTCTCAAGAGGAATTGGAAATTAAGGATATCCTAAGATATTGCTATCAGACTGGTATATTGCTATGCATGGCTTCTTAAAAGTGGATTTTTTTTTTGTGGGCGAGATCATAGCCATATTGGCTTACGTACCGCGCCACCCATGAATGTAAAAGCTGGCTGGGTTAATACTTTTGGTAACGTTTTTTCTTTTGTAAAATTAATTTCCATCTTTAATCTGACATATCACTAACTTAAAAGGCGTTTGTATCTGCTCGGACAGCCAAGCTGCGCTAAAGGCGCTGAGTTCATGTGTCTTCACTTCAAGATTGGTGTTAGAATGTTCTAAAAGACTGGAAGATCTTTCTTCTCTGAAGGATGTGCTTCTAGTCTGGGTGCCAAATTAGGCGCTGGATCGGTTTGCCAAATTAGGCGCCTCTCTTCCTTTCATTGGTCCCGAGCCTGCTGTTGGCGTGTATTCTGGCAAATGGATAGCTTCACAGCATTCATCCTTGTGGATGAGCTCAGTTGATTTTTGGCAATCCAAAATGCTCATTGAGGGTCCGGACAAGGCCATTAGTGAGACGTTGCTGTGTTTTTCACGGAGCTCTCTCAGCATCTGGTTGGATCTCTTACTGGACATTGTGCTTTAAGAAGGCATCTCTACATAATGGGGCTCAGCCGGATCCATTCTGTAGAGTCTGTGAGACAGAGGAGGAAAACCCATCCAGCTTATGACTGATTGCCTGGGTTGTGAGGAAATTATGTTCAGGACCTTTGGTCGGAATAGGATGTCTCTGGAAGAGCTTAGGCTATTTCCGCTTATAGTTATTGTCCGATTTATTCGGATTGCGGTGAATCTAAGATGGATTAGATCCGTGTCTGGAATTTTCTTCTAGACCCTGTTTGTTGTTGTTTTTCTTGGGGTAGCTATGTGGGCCCAGTGAAGCAGACTTTTTTAGAGAATGTTATAGGATGGGTCCCCATCCAGAAGGTTGGGCATAACAAAAGGTGTGCCATACAAGAATTCTGTTGCCATATAATTATTTTAACACAAATTATTTATCAAAGTGCACCACATAAAGGCAAGATTTGTTAGTATAATCCTTGATTAAGTGTTAAAGTTTAAGTGTTTGCTTTGTGTATTTATATCATTCCTATCTATTAATAATTATTTATGATATAATTGTGTGTTTCAAATTCAGTTAAAGCAACCATATAGCTCCAACATCTCATTATGGCTCAGTTACGACTAATAAATATTATTATGGTAAGATTTACATGTTTGAACCTGATGTTGCTCGAGATTTAGAACAAACTTCGGATCTTGCACCAATTTGTATCGATACATTGGAACACGTAGTGCCAATATAAGTAGACTACCATGTATTCTATAAAGAACAACACCCTACAGTTTTAGTATTTGCTATAACTAACTATTAACAGCAAAAGGGCAGAGCTTTCAGCGTGTTGATATTCAGAATGTGGATAGATTCATTCAACCAAGGACGATTAATATGGTGTGTTGTCGAGATGTCGTTCAAAAGAAATAATAGGAATTCAAAGTTCTGAAACTATTAAAAACGTTGTTTGAAAACAAGTTTTATTAATAAAAAATTTTTCATAATTTTGTGTGTTTTATTTGTACTCACATTATCTTTTTGACATTATCTTTTCTTCCAAAGGGGGGGCTTGGGCGGCGTAGGCGCCAGGGGGCGGAGTCCGCATATGTATTAGAATTTTTTAGTAGTTAATCAAGTTTTAAAGGAATAAGTACTAAACATAGTTTGAATTTGTTTTTAATACTGAGAGCAAAATGTCTTTAATTGAATAAATTTATATGTGGTACACACGCTTAGCAGTAAAGAATTAAATTCTTAAGAGAAAAAGTAGTATTTTTAAAGTTGTTACTTCTTAAGGAAAGTTATTTGAAAATACCTTTCTACTGAATAAAATACCTAACTACTGAAGTTTTCTTTTAAAGAAAAGAATGTTTTTCTGTTGCAGCATCGACAATGGATACTTTGGAAGCAGGGTTGTGCTGTTCGGGATTTCTTTTGTTGGGTAAACAAAATGTCATTTCTAGAATTGCCGATCTGTCTAAAACTATTTGAAACAATAGAAAATTATTTTCTATTAATATAATCTTAAAATCTTTGATTTAATTCTTAGTAATCTGTTCCAAATTTCAACATGCATGCATGTTGCAGACTGCAGTTTATACATACCCAAGAAAGACCAAGGATCCTTTTCTTGCTCCCTTTCCAAAGCCCGAGGGATAAGCAACCAATATAGTTTTATGAAATTAAATGCAGTTAAACCTTCTATATACTTTTTAATATCATTTAATAAAAATATTTTTCATTGCAACTTTTATTCAAGTTTTTTTAAAACTGTTGATTTTTTTTTTTTTTCTAATATTGAAAAGAAGGATTTCAGAAGGAAACAACAACATAGCATCTTACATATTTCTAGTAATACTTTTACTATTCTACATACTCGTTTAATTTTTTGTTTTTCCTATCTAAGGAACACATACGGACTCGAGTTATGGGGTTCAACCAAGCGTTCCAACATCCACCGCCTCCAAACCCTACAATCCAAAATACTCCGTTGTATAACCAATAAGAAGCATGAAAGAATAAATTCCGATCTCCTGATTCCATTTATAAGTGACCTGGTCCAAATACGATACCGCAAATTTCACACCCGCCTCGCACATCATCACAATCCATTAATTCACCAACTTTCCTCAGCAGCCATTCCAGATAACCCTCCTCGACGACTGAGGCGGCAGTGGCCTCGTGATCTCTTGTAAGTGCGCAGCGAAATAATGTGGAGGGGCATACTGGGTGATTTCTCCATTCCGTGATTGTAAGTCCGTACCAGCAGTTGTAAATTTTCAAATAAATTAAAAAAAAGAAAAAAAAGGCACTTATATTGCAATTGTTTATCTAATTGACTTCGACATCTCGCGGAAATCTCTGAGTAAAGAAAGATAATTTTAGAGATTTTTTACCATTTAATATTTGATGTATCAATTTCATTTCCTTTACAGCATCATATGTGATTTCGCCTCCATGTTTGTTCAGCACAACTGCAATGTGTTGATAAGCTTGTTCTTGTATATCCTGGTGAAGTGACAATTCGTACAAGCAGTAACTCAGTGTAGTTGATGTTGTCTCAAATCCAGCAAAAAAGAAAGTCACTGAATTAGCTGCCACAACATTATCATCAACGATCACTGCAAGAAATACTTACATTTAGTGAATATTTTTATTTATATCAAAAACTGTTTTGATGTGTTCGAAATGATTACTGAATAAAGATATTAATGAAATGAAAGAAATTTTATCTTTTGATCGATAAAGTGCTGGTTATACTATATATATATATATATATATATATTTTTTTTTTAAATGTCTCAAAAGGAAAAATCGCTGGTCGCTCAAACTCGTATTCCGTTTTGATATCACCATGGGATCATATGTATGTTTCGGTCAAACTGGAAAATCGTTTGAAGTAATCAATGAATTGAACGTTTTAGCTTCCTGATAATAATGTTTCATTTTTGATATGATACTATCCGCTGCCCCTCTCACACACGTAACACTGATAAGCTTCTTATAGATAGAGACAGAGTGAGGTTAAAGAAGAAGAAGGAAATCCGCTGTTGTAACAGCAAAACTATTGTAGAATGAAGTGATAATGTAGTCAAACTGAGCATTGAAAATAAATCGTAGGAAAATTGGGAATAGATATTGTTCTCTTATCTCCACAAGACAGTTTCTTCAGAATCAATATTATTAATAGAACGACATGAAATCATATCTTTTATGTTATGTTATATATACATATAAATAAATGTATGCATATATTCGTACACTTTTATTATAAAAATAATGAAATTTAACTTCATAAAATACAGGTTAGCAAATTACAATTTATTGAGATTCGTTAACTTTTTCAATGTTTAATGACAAACACTTTTGGCGATAACTTTCATATATCGGACACGATATCCAGAAAAGCTTGAGGCCCTCAAGAGAATGAATGTTGCATAATTGACACATGTCTTCATTATTAAGTTTATAAATAACACCCTTACAAAAAATTCTAAACTATAAAGCATACCTGCTAATAATTAGCGTACCTGGTTGCCGAATTGACCACAATCTGATATACTGAGATGAGATCAGAAACAAACAACGAAAATAGCAAGAGGCTAACGAATCCCGGGTAATAACAATCCTTTCAAAATGTTCATTATCTCTCAGAACAAGCACAGCCTTACCATATAGGTTTTTTAGTGTTTGTTGTGGTGGTTCCGCAAGCGGAAAATCAGAGACATTTTCCGTGGTAGCCTGCTTCATTTTGTGGTCATCGACCGGTTTCGGGCGTTCGCCCATCTTCAGGATGCGTTTTTCAGACAGTGTGACAACACAGACTCGAGAGTAACTTAGTTTCACATTAACTCTCAAACTGTCTATCACCGGGCAGAAACCTGTTGGGGTCCTATGAAGAAAAAAATCTAAGGGTAGCGCAGCTGGACTCGAACCCGGGTCCACCGCGTGGAAGTCCTGTATGCTAACTACTTAGCTATTCCCTTCCCTCTTCTGCTTACTGTTTATCATGTTGTATTCTTTTTCTAAAACTACTGTTGCGCTAGGTCTAATATGGTTATTATATTTTCAGAATTAATCACATTTATAAACTAGACTACTCGACAGACGAGAAGCCGCTGTCTAAGATGTGAAAATTTTTTGATTTGATTTGAAAAGAAAACTTTGATTATTTTTTTATCTTTATTTTAGACGTCTCACTAGAAAAAAGTTTATTAATAATAAATTGCTAATTGAGAAACTTCCGGTCTGTTTTATTAATTTTGATAGCCAATCACTGCCGCAGTATGTTTCTTTATATGGAGTTAGGTGTAAGGTTGATCCTTACATACCTTCCACAGGGCAATGCAAAAACTGTTTGCGATTCAGGCATTCAGAAGAGCAATGCAGAAGTAAAAGTAGGTTGCTTGTATCCGTAGGTAACGCCAAAATCGTAACTTCATGTGAAGTCAACCAACGGTGGGTAATGAATTATTATCATCCTGCTTTCTCTAGAACAAGGGATATATAATGAACACAAAAAGACACAGTAGACGGCATAATTCTATCGCCATCTACAAGAGCGAAAATACCGTCCGTACTAACCAGCTAACAACAAATATCCAGTCAACATACCGTTCATTTTGCCAGTCTATTTCTCATTTACATTTCTCCCCCCGTAACTACTAATTCTCCTAATAAAGTCACGACCTTAGAATTATGAGCGTGCATTTTAATTACAGTAAAGTAGTCTCAAAATTATAATCCCCTGAAACTTGCTCTACAATCCAAATTGCGCATTTACTAACGGTTTTTTTTTAGTTTCTGAGATTTTCTCGCTAAAGACAAATGTGGATTTCTTTAAACTTCATGACATGTATGTAACATCTATCACTATTGTTTGTAAATGTTTAACAATACTAGTAATTATGAAGAGTTTCTTTGGCGGGCATGGGGGAAATCATGATTCCCACAAACGTGTAGTTTTATTACTGCAGGTACTGCCACTTACATAACATTGAAGCCAACTAAACATTTCAGATTTGTAGAAATTTTGTAAACAAAAAATCTTCTCCTATAGCAGTAAGAGAAGTTAACAAGTTTTATACTTAAACTCCCTAAGAACTCAACAAAAAAGCTGTTTCTGTCCAGTTAACAATAAAAAGCAAACAAGTACTTACTTTCTTGATCATTTTCCAAAATTCCATTTTTCAGTTTTTCCATGTCCTGCTTCTTTAATTCCATCAACAGATGTATAAAATCATTTCTTACTATGTTATTCTTTTCTCTATAAGCAATAGTATTTTGTATAACATTTGCAAAGTAACTGTTACTTGGAGAATTCTTTTGAAATAAAGTCATTATTCGTTTTAAACATGCATGTTGAAGACTAATTCTTAGGCGCAGTTTATTTATTAATGACGCTTTGAATAACTTTTTACCAATTTTTCTAAATTCAGATTCCGGATCATTTAAAGAATTGATACTCAAACCGAAAACACAAGAACCAATTACATCTGTGGAAAATTTAGCCATCGCTTCTCTAATATCTATTGGTACAGATTTCTGTAGATAATTATCAAGGTGTTTGATAAGTTCATTGGAACACTCTACAAGTTGTTGATGCATACCTTTTAGTTTTCCAGAACTGAATGTTGGTGTAAGTTTCTGTCGTAAACTTTTCCATTGCATATCTTCTAAATGAAATAGTGTCTTGGACTGTTCACTTAAACCATTTTCTCTATTGTAAAATGATGTAAAATCTTTTATTAAAACAGTTTCTATCAAAGTGGGATCACGAATGAATAGTGTGGGCGTTGTGAGTGAAAATATACCACCAAATCTTTCTCCATTAAAATGATTATAGATTTCATGATGTCTTATGTGACTACACTTCAAACTGAACATGACATCATATAAATTTCCAAGGAACGGATATTTTGGTTTAATATATGGAATTCTTCTTGTTTTCCAGAATCCATATGTGTGAGTTCCACAATAGTAAAGAAGAATTAACACTATGCTAACTAACCCTAGCCGAGATAATAATAACTCAGTTAATAACCACAACATTGTTATCACTACAAAAATATACTGGTTTATACCAAATTTAAGTGCTCTTTATAATTTAAGTGGATATGTTTACAACTAATTTATCTACTGTGTTTGATAATGCTAACATAAATAAATGATAAGGTTCAAAATTTCTAGTATAAATTTCACTAATGTTAGTTCTCTTTCTTCGTGCTAGGTGTTGTGACAGTCTATGGATCTGAAAAAGCATTATAAGGGAGCGCCTATATGCAAATAGAGAAGATAATTTTTTTATCGCATAGTATTTTTAATAATGTTACTTACAGCATGTTCTGAAACTGGCCATTATAATGATCGCAATGTCAACAGGAGGTCAATTAACACAAAAAAAATTACTAATTCTATATAATGGACTACAAATTTTATAAAAATTTAATACCTGAGTTATTAGCAGCCCATTGATGTCAATTAAAAAAAAAAATAAATTAATTCTTCTATATAATGGACTACAAATTTTATTCAAATTAAATACCTTAGTTATTAGCCCAATGGTGTCAATTAATAAAAAAGAAATCATTATTTCTATGTAATGGACTACCAATTTTATTCAAATTAAATACATTAGTTATTAGCCCAATGGTGTCAATTAATAAAAAAGAAATTATTATTTCTATGTAATGGACTACCAATTTTATTCAAATTAAATACCTTAGTTATTAGCCCAATGGTGTCAATTAATAAAAAAGAAATTATTATTTCTATGTAATGGACTACCAATTTTATTCAAATTAAATACCTTAGTTATTAGCCCAATGGTGTCAATTAATAAAAAAGAAATTATTATTTCTATGTAATGGACTACCAATTTTATTCAAATTAAATACATTAGTTATTAGCCCAATGGTGTCAATTAATAAAAAAGAAATTATTATTTCTATGTAATGGACTACCAATTTTATTCAAATTAAATACATTAGTTATTAGCCCAATGGTGTCAATTAATAAAAAAGAAATTACTAATTCTATATAATGGACTACGAATTTTATTCAAATTAAATACCTTAGTTATTAGCCCAATGATGTCAATTAGTAAAAAAGAAATTACTATTTCTATGTAATGGACTACCAATTTGATTCAAATTAATACATATTTATTAGCCCAATGGTGTCAATAAAAAAAAGAATTATTCAGTTCTATGTAATGGACTACAATTTTCTTCAAATTAAATCCTTAGTTTATTAGCCCATGTGTCAATTAATAAAAAAGAAATTATTATTTCTATGTAATGGACTACCAATTTTATTCAAATTAAATACATTAGTTATTAGCCCAATGGTGTCAATTAATAAAAAAGAAATTACTAATTCTATATAATGGACTACGAATTTTATTCAAATTAAATACCTTAGTTATTAGCCCAATGATGTCAATTAGTAAAAAAGAAATTACTATTTCTATGTAATGGACTACCAATTTGATTCAAATTAAATACATTAGTTATTAGCCCAATGGTGTCAATTAATAAAAAAGAAATTATTATTTCTATGTAATGGACTACCAATTTTATTCAAATTAAATGCCTTAGTTATTAGCCCAATGGTGTCAATTAATAAAAAAGAAATTATTATTTCTATGTAATGGACTACCAATTTTATTCAAATTAAATACCTTAGTTATTAGCCCAATGGTGTCAATTAATAAAAAAGAAATTATTATTTCTATGTAATGGACTACCAATTTTATTCAAATTAAATACCTTAGTTGTTACTTAGCCCCATTGTGTTCAATGTAATAAAAGAAATTATATTTCTATGTCATGGACTACCAATTTTATTCCACATTAATGCCTTATTATTAGCCCAATGGTGGCAATTAAAAAAAAGAAATTATTATTGCTATGTAATGGACTACCAATTTATCAATTAAATAACCTAGTTATACCCAATGGTGTCCAATTAATAAAAAAGCAATATTATTTCTATGTAATGGACTACCATTTTATTCAAATTTAAAGTACATTAGTTATTAGCCCAATGGTGTCAATTAATAAAAAAGAAATTACTAATTCTATATAATGGACTACGAATTTTATTCAAATTAAATACCTTATTTATTAGCCCAATGATGTCAATTAATAAAAAAGAAATTATTATTTCTATGTAATGGACTCACAATTTTATTCAAATTAAATACCTTAGTTATTAGCCCAATGGTGTCAATTAATAAAAAAGAAATTACTAATTCTATATAATGGACTACCAATTTTATTCAAATTAAATACCTTATTTATTAGCCCAATGATGTCAATTAGTAAAAAAGAAATTACTATTTCTATGTAATGGACTACCAATTTGATTCAAATTAAATACTTATTTATTAGCCCAATAAATAACCCAATTAAAAACTAAGGCGTTATGCTGCTCATTCTGACAAACGGGGCAGAAAATAATGGCATATCAAGTGAATTCCAAGCTTGGTTCCAAATTAACAGTCATTATGTTTAATTTAATTACGTTAAGGCTAGCCATAGTAATCAGCTGACTGCTATTGAAAACAAATTGTCTAAAATTTAGCCTAAATTTTCTGAGTATTTATAATGTTTGTATCAGTGTAAATTAGTATCATTTATTACAAAGTAATTGTACTATTTACGGATTCTCAGTGAATGATAGTGAAGTTTGAAGTTCATCCTATTAAGTATTAAAAAAACGATATAATTAAAAACTAACCTAGCAGTGAGTACAATTTGTGACATTTTAAAACAATTAAGTAAAAGTTATTATTTGTTATCTTTTACTAGTTGACTATATAGTTTTTTCAACTCTTATTTACTTATTTATAACACTTATTCAGTAACTATTTATTATTATTTTACTTCATTCATTTATTTATATTAATTTAATATGCCAACGGGTTCCTCCTGATGGTTCTTAGCGTAGAAACATAACTATTTCCTCAGAAGAGTTGACCACATCAGTTTCTAAAAAATCTTTAAAAGAAAACAAAAAACTCCCAACAATTCCCCTCCAAAAAATAAGAAAGGTTTGCAAACCATAATGGTTAACAAAAAAAATAAAACAGCAAATAAAATACACACAGACATCACACACCAAACTCCTAATGATAGTCATCAACTTCCAGGAACTAGCCACCAACCAAATACTAATCCATCCATAGAGGAGACAATAATAGCCCCACCAGGTGTCCTTACTTGCAATCCTTTTTCACCTATTGCCACAAATGAAATGGAAACAGCACCTACATCAACAGCAACACCTGCACAACGCATCCATCAACCTTTGTCTATTTATATTAAAAGCGTGACTAGGTATGCCGACTTCTGTAAAGCCCTTTCGGAACTGGTGGGAGCCAACAACTTCATCTGTAAAGCTCGGATTACCGACTTAATTGTCAACGCCAAAAACGTAGAAAGTTATAGAGGTATTATACATTACGTAATGAAAAGAAAGCTGAATACACACCTACCAACTACAAGAAGACAAATCTTATCGAGTGGTTATCAGACATTTGCACCAGTCAACACCACCGGAGTTTATAAAACAAGAATTAGCGGAACTATGTGTCCTCAGTAATCCACCCAGTCACTAAGCAATCTTTACCCCTATTCTTCGTAGACTTAGAACCTAATTCGAATAATAAAAATATTTTCGACTTCGAAATATTATGTTATACTAAAATTAAAGTAGAAGAGCCACACAAACAGCTTCTAATCATACAATGCAAACGCTGTCAAGAATATGGTCACAGCAAGTCCTACTGCCAATACCGACCAAAATGCGTGAAGTGCGCAGGAGAGCATTTCACTCAAGAATGCATCAAGTAACGTAACACTCCTGCCAAGTGTGTATTGTGCAATGGCGAACATCCCGCTAATTACAAAGGTTGCGCAGTATATAAAGAACTTCAGCGGGCAAAGAGGACACGCCCAGTATACAGCCACCCATCCGCTCAACGCTCCCCTCCCGCAGGCCCAGGATACTCTGAAGATACACAACCTACCGACTTCTCATCAATCATGAATTCAAGCCAGCCAAAGAACAACAATAGATGTACATACTCCCAGGTGGTCTCGGAGCTCGCGCCTGCTCAGACGTCTACACATCCCTCTACATCCGCCTCTTCTCTCGATAACTCTTCTCTCCTTAACTCATTCCTATCTGATTTCAAAACCCTTATCAATCCTCTAATAAATCTCTTGACTTCTGTAGTGAACGCCCTACTTCCTCGCATAACTCCCTAATGGGAGGTTATGGCGCTGTATGAGAGTGATAGTTTCAAATGTTCTGTTTGTAAAAAAGGTGATATTAGTGAAAATATTGTTTCATGTGGTGGTAAATGTGGTATAATGATTCACCTACAATGTAAATAAATAGTGTATTTAGTGTAGTGACAGTAGTGGGGAGCGTTCACTGCTGACGTAACCAACAGTGAGGGAGTGTGAGAGACAGAAAACTCTATTGTTTTTAAGAATTTTATTTTTTAACAAAACAAAATTAATAGACTCTATTCATTTTTCTGTTTTATTCTTTTTATTTTTTATATCTTTTGTCATTCATTTATTTTCTGTTTGTATTTCTTTTATGTGTTTTTGTTTATTTCTTAATTAATTTAAATTTAATTTTATCAGCTTATAAATGGGACCAAGCGATCAAATATGCACTGGTGGCTCGTCCGGTGACGAGTCTACCACGTCTGTCTCCGCAGAAAAGCATACTTGCGCTAAAGAAAATTCACCAAAAAAAAGCAAAAAACTCTCTACCACAAAGACACGTTCATCATCAAAACGAAGCGCCAACATCCATCTACCAACTCCACCAGTACCACCATTCACTGCATCAACCACTTCAAGCATCTCTTTTGACGTCGCGGCTCCTCCAGGAGTAATTACATATAATCCTTTTTCTCCTCTTCAGCAAGAGGAAACCATGGAAACTGCTCCTCCTACACCACTTTCACGACCTCACAAGCCACCGCCCATTTATGTAAAAAATGTAAAGAGGTATGCTGTTTTCTGCGAGGCTCTCTCACAAATTGTAGGCAAGAATAACTTTACTTGCAAAGCAAGAATAACAGATCTTATCGTCAATGCCACAACCGTGGAGAGCTATAGAGGTATTATTACCTACTTAAAAGAACACAAGGCGGATTACCATACATTTCAATTACAAGATGAAAAGGCTTACCGAATAGTAATCAGATATCTACACCAGAGCACTCCTACTGACTTCATCCAACAGGAACTGACTGAATTAGGTCACACTGGCCGAAACGTTGCTCCAGTTGTACACCCGGCAACCAAACAAACACTCCCGTTAATTTTTGTTGATTTAGAACCCCGCCAAAACAACAACGAAGTCTTTAGTATCGACAGACTGTGTTATACTAAAGTTAAAATTGAAGAGCCTTACAAGCAAAGACAAATAGTCCAATGCAAGCGATGCCAAGAATATGGGCACACGCGACCTTATTGCCAGCACAAACCTAAGTGCGTTAAATGTGCTGGTGATCACCTCACATCGGACTGTACTAAACCTAAAGATACACCTCCGAAATGTGCTCTATGTGGCGATGAGCATTCAGCAGCCTACAAAGGATGCATTGTTCACCGTGAATTGCAGCGCGCAAGAAGATCTCCCGTCTACGAGCATCCATCTGCTCAGAGAAGACAGTCAACAAGCAATCCAGCTCCACCACAACTTAATAGAAATAATTTTCCATTATTGGAGTCCCAACCTATAAACAAAAATGTATCTTTTGCACAGGTGGTCGCGGGGCCTAAGACTTCCCAGAACCTTCCCCCTCCTACCATCTCTTCCTCCTCTGGCGATATCGTCATGCTTCTAAATTCATTCTTAACCGATTTTAAATCCCTTATAACCCCCCTGATAACACTTCTAACCTCTGTTGTTACTCACCTTCTTCCCAGCCGCGCACCTTAATCCCCTTAATTTACACTCCCTCTCCATACTCCTTTGGAATGCGAACGGACTTAACCAACATACACGTGAACTCGACATATTTCTACACGACAAACGCATAGATTTGGCCTTAATAACTTAAACTCACTTCACTGATAAATCTCGATTTCTCATCCCAGGCTACACTACATATAACACCAATCACCCAGACGGGACAGCACATGGTGGATCCGCAATCCTCATCCGCACTTCACTGTGGCATTTCCTTATACCCTACAAACCGGCTCCTTATCTCCAACCTACTGTGATAACTCTGCTTTCGGAGCCCTTCTCCTATACCATAGCAGCAGTATACTGTCCGACGAATCATACCATTCATCAAAACCATTTTCTCTCCTTTTTCTCATCCCTTGGTCCTCGTTTTATATGCGGTGGTGATACAATGCAAAACACCCCAGATGGGGCTGCCGAGTGGCCAATCCACGTGGTAGGCAACTCCATAACGCTCTCTCTCAATCCAATTTCACCTATTTATCTCCTTCCCAACCAACCTACTGGCCAACGTCTCCCCATAAACGCCCCGATCTACTCGATTTCTTCATATGTTCAAACTTAACTTCCCTTTCCACTGATATCATTGTCCCACGCGACCTATCTTCCGATCATAGCCCGGTCATCCTAACTCTTGACATTCATTCCAAACCAATACCTCCTCGACCAACCCTCATAAACGGCTCTATTGACTGGGACCTTTTTCGGGATACCTTAACACAGAAACTTAACTTAAACGTTCCTCTAAAAACACCTTCACAACTTGACGATAACGTTGAACTACTAACTAACTCTGTCCAACAAAGTCTCCACCATGCTACTACTACTACTAACCAATATCACAAATCATCTGTAACCTACAACCTTCCTTTCTATATCAGGACACTTATCACACTTAAACGGCGAGCGAGAGCCCGCTGGCACCGCACCCGTTATCCTTCTGACAAAAAAACCTTCAATCAATTGACAAGACAGCTGACTAACGAATTGCACAAGTACTACAACGACCAATACTCCAAATACACTCTTACCCTCACAACTCAAGACAATTCACTTTGGTCCGCTACAAAAAAGATCCTGAAATACAAAAACACTTCTCAACCTCTCCAACGCCCTGACGGGCCATGGGCGAAATCCGACGAAGAGAAAGCCCAATGCCTCGCCTCCTACCTCTTCCAAGTCTTTACTCCCCATCCTGAAATAGAGGACCCTCAACACAGCAATACCATCACCCAGGAACTTGATATCCCACTTCCTCTGTCACTCCCACCTAAAGCATTTACACCAAAACAAGTTCTGAAAATAATCCGCAATATTCATCCTAAAAAAAGCCCTGGATATGACCTTATCAACACCCGCATCCTCTTACAGCTCCCACCTAAGGCCATGGTTTTCCTAACATCCCTATACAATGCTATACTTAGAACAACTCACTTCCCTATACTCTGGAAATTTTCTTCAATCCGCATGATTTCCAAACCTAATAAACCCGTTCATTCCCCTTCCTCTTATCGACCCATTAGTTTATTACCATTACTAGGAAAAATTTTTGAAAAACTTCTGCTATCCCGCCTCCATACTCTATTAGCTCCACTCAATATTATTCCTGATCACCAATTCGGTTTCCGCAGTTATCACTCTACCATTCACCAGGCACACAGAGTTGTAGACACCATCGCTACCTCCCTTGAGCGGAAGCAATACTGCTCGGGAGCCTTCCTGGACATCTCTCAAGCGTTTGATCGGGTATGGCATCCGGGCTTATTGTGGAAACTTAAGGGCATCCTTTCTTCCACTTATTACCTCATCCTCAAATCATATCTTGCCGATCGCCATTTCATGGTTGTCCAAGGATCCTCATTTTCTCCCATATTTCCTATTCACGCTGGCGTTCCACAAGGAAGCATACTCGCTCCCCTTCTTTATACAGTATATACTGCTGACCTCCCACTACATTCTGATACGGCCACCTTCACCTTCGCCGACGATACGGCCATCCTATCCCCTCATAATGATCCCGTCATGTCAGCTAGACATCTTCAATCCCATCTCAACATCCTTGAACCCTGGCTCCGAAAGTGGAGAATAAAGGTGAATCAACTCAAATCCAATTACATAGTCTTCACATTAAATCGAAAAACCCTTCCTCCTATATATTTCAACCACATTCCTTTACCTCCCGTCACAAAAGTTCGTTACCTTGGTCTCAATCTTGACAAACGACTAACCTGGAATCCCCATACTCGACTAAAAAGAACTGAACTGAATAACAGATACAAAATACTAAAAAAACTTCTAGACATACGTTCGAAACTTACATTACATAACAAACGACAACTATATTACTCTCTATTAGCCCCTATTTGGACTTACGGAATCGAACTATATGGGACAGCCAGACATTCAAACCTTTACCGCATTCAATCCCTACAGTCCAAAATCCTTCGCACCATAGTCAATGCTCCCTTCTACGTTTCCAATCACACCATCCATAACGACCTAAAAATTCCCTTCGTTTCTGCAATAGCCAAGTCCCGATATCTAAAGTTCCATTCCCAACTATCCTCTCATTCAAATCCACTTATCCAAGCGCTCTCAACCACAACTCTCCCCTCTAACCCATTTCGGCGACTGAAGCGTCGATGGCCTCGTGATCATATACTTACACAATCGGCTGTCTTAGGACAGTTGTGAGACTCCATTCTTAATGGTTGTTACGGCTGCCATCGCTGGATGACAGTCGTTTACGTAGATCAGGTCGTGTGCCGCGGCCTTCAGCCAATGCACACATAATTCGCATATTATGTTTTACTTATTGCATGCAAATTGTGCAGTTGTAAAAATCAATAAAAATGTAAAAAAAAAAAAAAAAAAAAAACAAACCTACAATGTTTAGAAATAAACAGTGAAAAGAAGGCACTACAGGAGTGTAAGCAACTGTACTGGCTATGTTGTAATTGTGACAAAGTAGACGTAAGTGTTTTCACTGAAAATTTTGTTAGAAACATGATGATGACTATTACTTCCTTAATTAAGGAAGTGAAAGATCTGAAAAAGAAAATAGGCAATAATAATGAGGCAGCCAGCTCATGCGATTGTACTCGGACCATAACAGACGAAATGTTACATGTGACCGAGAATCAAAAGGTATTAAGAAGGGAACTAGATGCAATTAAAATCACAAATACACAGAGGAAAGAAGAAGGTCTCTCTCCTAATTCTAATGTGTATCACTTTGAAAACATAACCTCTCGACGAGGAAAATACTCAAAACTTAACTCAGTAAATGAAAATAAAGATATAAATGTATTACAGGATAAATTACATAACTGCAGCATGCCTGAATTGACTCTACAAATAAGCCCAGTTAAAGAAAATCACAACTCTGTTTATTGCACAAATGATATAATTGAAAGAAAGGAAAATGGGGATATTAAATCCTATGCAGCAGCTGTGGGCGTCAGTTCTGTCAAAAAAGCGAGTGTTGATATAGCTAAAGAAGAGTTGTGGACAGTAGTGAAGCCCAAAAAGACATTTGAAAGGAAAATCATAGTTGGAAAATCTCAGAATCCTACAAAATTAATCGGGGTAAAAAAAGCTTGGCTACACCTTGGAAAATTGAAAGAAGGAACAACAGTGGAAGATGTTGAGACCTTTCTGGTTAAATATTTTCCAGGAATAAATGTCTCGGTAAGTAAATTGGAATCCAAAGGAAGAAATTGTAGTTTCAGGCTTGGAGTGGACTACCACTTGAAGGATGCACTTTTGGAGAGTGATGTCTGGCCCTGTGATGTTACTCTGAGAAGTTTTTTATTTCCTCGACGAGTAGCAGTATTGCCAAGTTAAAGGTAATTAACATTATGCATCAGAATATACAGGGTTTAGGCAATAAGTTAGCACAAGTAGAAGATATTCTAAACTCCAATGACTATGACATCTTATGTCTATCAGAGCACTGGTTGGTCACAAATAAAATTGATAAATATGTCCCCAGAGACTACTGTCTGACCTCTGCCTTCTGTCGAGCCAAGGCTATACATGGTGGAGTTGCAATTTATGTAAAAAAATGCTGCAATTTTAAAGTTCTAGAGAAAATCAACTCTTTATCGGTGGAATCAATTGTGAAATAACTGCTATTGAAATTCAAAATATCATAATTGTTGTTATATACCGACCACCTAAAACCGACTGTGATATGTTTGTTAATATTATAGATAATTTATTTGATTGCATTAGTAAAAGTAAGAAAAGGGCTGTGATCTTAGGAGATTTTAATATTAATATTTTAGTTAGTAATAAGTTAGTCTTAGATTTCAAAAATATTTGCTACAGTTATGTTTTTTTTATTACTATTAGTGAATGTACTAGATTAAATTCGTGTCTAGATAATATTGTTACAAATGTTAGTTCAGATCAGTGTCAAGTTGGTGTAAAGAATTATCATGTAAGTGATCATCTCGGCCAATGGATTAAAGTTTACTATGAACCTGAAGTAACAGAAAAAAAATAAACATTACCTGGGTAAAATCAATGAAAGAGGAGTATCTTCTCTTATTTAATTACTTACTCCATCATGAGAACTGGGAATCCTTACTACCATCTGGTGATATAGAAGAGGTTTTCCAAGCATTTATTTCTATTCTAGTTAGTTATTTTAATTATTGTTTTCCGGAAGTACTAGTGTTAAAGGAAAAATCCAAGACAGCATGGTATTCAAAAGACTTAAAGCGTCAGAAAGAAATATTGGACTTAATGTATGATGTAGTAAAAACTAATGGAAACAAAGTTGTAACTGACTATTATAAAAATTTCAAGAAAACTTACAGAAAGAGTGTGCAGAAGGCAAAAAGAATTGATAACGGTAAGTTCTTGATAAATTCAGAAAATAAGAATAAAGCTGCTTGGAAGATTATTAATGGAAATAAGAAAATGAATAATAATACTACAATACAAGCAGAGGAGTTTAATAATCATTTTCTGAAGGTTTCAGGAACTACCTCTTCAATGAAGGATACTTCATGTAGCAGTGTTGCATATCATCAGAAATTATACTCTAGTGAATTTAAAATGAGTGAAGTAAGTGAGGAGAATGTGCTCAAAGTGGTAAAAGAAATGAAGAGTAAGAAAAGTACTGATCACTTTGGCTTTTCCAATTATTTTATTAAAAAAACAATACATTCTTATATAAAATTCTTGACGAATTTAATAAATCGCTGTATCAAAGAAGGTAGCTTCCCTAAAGTTCTAAAAATTTCTAAAGTTATACCTGTGTTTAAAAAGGGAAACAGTGATGATGTACATAACTATCGACCAATATCATTGGTTTCGGTTTTATCGAAAATAATCGAGAAAATAATAGCGAAGCAACTGTTGAAATATCTGGAAGATAATAACATAATTAGCAAGTCTCAATTTGGGTATAGAGAAAATTACAACGCTGTTGATGCCATAGTTAAACTTGTGGAAGAAATAGTAGAGGGCATGGAGAACAAGGAAACTTGTGTAATTACCTTTTGCGATCTGAGTAAGGCGTTTGATATGGTGTCTCATGAGTTACTGCTTCTGAAATTGAAATACTACGGTATTAAGGGAATCAGTTGGAATTTCTTTAAAGAATATTTAACGGGCAGAACTCAGTATGTTTATTATAATAACCAGTATTCTGAGCGAGGTAAAATTAAACGAGGTGTCCCGCAAGGCTCTGTTCTAGGGCCTTTGCTTTTCTTATTATACATTAATAGTGTTGAGACGCTATTTCCAGGAAAATGCATATTGTACGCTGATGACACAACACTAGTTGCCAAAGGGAAGAATACTGAAGAGGCTGTGAAAGAAGCAGATAGAAATGTATCTTGTCTTAAAAAATGGTAATAATATGTTATTGCTAAATCAAGAGAAGACTAAGAATAAAATTTTTAGCCTGAATAAGGATTTAGTGAAGGGTACAGTAACATTTCTTGGTATATTACTAGACGGCACTCTATCTTGGAATGAACATGTACAGCAACTGAGCAGTCAGCTATCTCAGATAACTTTCCTTATGAGGAAGCTGAGAGAAGAAGTTCCACCAGAAGTAATGAGACTAGCCTATTTCGGATTGTTTCACTCCAGGATGGTTTATGGTGTTGAGCTGTGGGGGGTTTCAGCTAACGCCTCGAGTATTTTCAAATTACAGAAAAGAGCAGTAAAAATTATGATGTTCAAAAGAACTCGAGATAGCTGTAGGCCATTATTTCCGGCATTAAACATCCTGACATTACCATCACTGTATATCTACAAGCTCGCTCTGCAACAACAAAAAATCCAAATAAAGATACGAGAGGCAACAGACACTGTTATAACATACGCAACAATATCGATATAAACTAACCATCAAAAAGACTGACAAAATCTGCAGTGGTTCCAGATATTATGCCCGCGAAGATAACAATAAAATTCCAAATGAATTAAGGCAGTTGGATTATCTCCAATTTAAAAAAATGATGAACCACTTCTTGATAAAGAAATGTTTTTATCACATAAAAGAGTTTATGGAACAGAACTGGACAGTAGAAGATTTTAAAATAAACTGAATTATAAGTAAAGTATACCAGCAAGTTTTGTTGTTGTTATTGGTGTAAAGTTCATTGTCAGTGATCACAGCTGTATATTTTTGTTAGTGAATAAGTTTTTTGACGAGCCTATTATATTGCAACTGATGTATACAGGCAAATAAAATATATCATATCATATCAAATGCCACTCAGCAAACACTCTCTAACTATTCTTCTGTGGAATGCCAACGGCCTTATTAGACACAAACAAGAACAAGACATACTGATTCATGACAAACGAATTGACATAGCTCTTATCACTGAGACTCACTTCACTGAAAGAACATATTTTTATATTCATGGATACACACTCTACAGGACTGACCACCCCGACGGAACAGCTCATGGTGGCTCTGCTATATTAATTCGCAACAAACTGGCCCATTTTCCAATTGTTCACAGCCCCACAAATAATTTTCAACCGATGGTAATATCATTGCTTTCAGAACCATTTACTTATAATATTGCTGCAGTGTATTGTCCACCCAATCATGTAATCAACTCTGATCAGTTCCTGTCCTTCTTCCAATCCCTGGGATCCCGATTCATTAGCGGTGGCGACTACAACTCAAAATATCCTTTCTGGGGCAGTCGCGTAGCTAACCCTAGAGGCCGCACTCTCTACAATACCTTAATCCAGACTCAGCTGACTTGTATACACTTCTAATATCACCAGCGAGCTTGATATCCCTCTACCGCTCTCACTGCCTCCTAAAGCTATCACACCTACTGAAGTAACAGAAATTACCACTAAACTCCCTAAAAAGAAGAGCCCTAGCTACGATCTAATAACCTCTAATATTCTTCGCCAACTTCCACACCAAACCATAGTATTCCTAACTACTCTTTACAACGCTATATTTAGAACTACATACTTTCCTATCATTTGGAAATTTGCTTCCGTATGTATGATTCTCAAACTGAACAAACCTACACATATCCCTACCTCCTACCGTCTATCATCCTCCTCCCTATTTTAGCAAAAATATTCGAAATATTTTTATATTACTTCTATGTCTTCAACCAATTCTAGATTTTCACCAAATTATTCCTCACCATCAGTTTGGATTTCGTAGTGGACACTCCACAATTCAGCAAGCACATCGCGTTGTAGATGTCAAGGCTACTCCCTAGAGCGGAAGCAATACTGCGCTAGCGTATTCTTGGACGTGTCAAGGGCGTTCGATTGCGTTTGGCAAGAAGGCTTATTGTGGAAGCTCAAAGGCATCCTACCTAACACATACTATCTTATTCTAAAATCATAATTAACAGACCTCTTCTACCAAGTTATTCAAGGATCATCTACTTCACCAGTTTACCCTATTCTTACCAGATTGTGCACAAGGCAGCATTCTGGCATCCATCCTTTACACAATGTATACTGCTGATATTCCAACACATCCCAATACAACAATCATTACTTACGCCGATGATACAGCAATACTTTCATCCCATAATGATCCTGTACTTTCCAAACGTTCCCTCCAACATCATCTTCAGTTATTAGAATCCTGGCTAACTAAATGGAAAATAAAAATCAATACACATAAATCTAAATTTATAGTATTCACCGTGAACAAAAAACTCATATCTCCAGTCTACTTGTACAATAACCTAATACCAGCTGCAGACCATGTTCGTTACCTTGGACTTTACTTAGACAAACGACTGACTTGGAACCCTCATACTAGGCTCAAACGGACGTGCTTTAACCAACGTTACAGATTACTTGACAAACGCTCCAAACTGACCCTACAAAATAAAAGACGACTTTATATTGCTTTGTTCGCACCAATTTGGAATTACGGACTAGAACTTTATGGAACCGCAAAATCAAACAATATTAACAGAATTCAAACCCTCCAATCCAAGATCCTACGTCGCATCGTTGACGCGCCTTATTACGTCTCCAATAAAACTATACATACTGACCTCAACATTCCTTTCGTCCATACTCTAGCGAAATCCAACTATCTCTATTTCCACAGTAAACTTGGTTCCATCCTAATCCTCTTGTTCATATTCTCTCTTCAACTACACTCCCAGAAAATCCTACGAGACGATTGAAGCGTCGTTGGCCCCGCGACCACCTGGGCAACTAATGGTGTTTAACAATGGATAACTACCATTCACGCCTTTCACGTCTTATGTTTATGTACTTTTAAGTAGATGTAATTAGGTGATTCTAGGTCCATTTTTTTTGAGCCCAAGGCACTTATGAATTTACGCCCGAAGGCAGGGGTCTGGCGCGCGGCTACAAAATTACGATGAGACCACCATCTGATTTTTAACCAAGGAAAAAAAATATTTTTGAGCCGGGAGATGGCATGCGAGGCATGCGGCTAAGATGTGTAATATTTAGCTTGAAACATTTTAAGGACTTTAACATTGTTTTTGAGCCGTGAGATGGCATACAATACTAGGGCTAATATTGTATAATATTTAGCTAAACACTTTAATATTTTTTGATATTTTGTTCATATAGGTAAGAAACGGGGGTCGCTATGCTTTCGGCGAAGCAGTTTCAGCGACCTCCACCACTCCTACCCACTCGAGGACAGCCGAATCTAAGCCGAGAATTGCCGAACATTCCTCTTTTTTAAAAAATACACATTAGCATTATTTTAATAATACTATCTACTAAGGGGTGGGGTGGAGGAAGAAACTTTACATACTACTAATTTATTTAAACAAAGTCTTTATTGGCATATCTTTTTTTTTTTTTTTTTTTTACTTTATAAAGTAAGACATTTTTATTTGCAATTATATATGTATTTACAGAAATTATAATTGACTATTGTTACAAATTTTATTTATATTTAAACACAAAATACAAATCTTTCTTTATGCCTACTTGCAGTATGTTTTAACTTATCTAATATAACTTTTATTTTATAGTTTAAATATAAATAAAATTTGTAACAATAGTCAATTATAATTTCTGTAAATACATATATAATTGCAAATAAAAATGTCTTACTTTATAAAGTAAAAAAAAAAAAAAGATAGGCCAATAAAGACTTTGTTTAAATAAATTAATAGTATGTAA